>CM035442.1:81692880-81695380 GCA_020310875.1 Ceratopteris richardii
GCTTGTCAATTAGGTAAAGCACATAAGAGTTCTTACAACAAATCAGGGTACAAGCATTCAAATATGCTTGAATTGGTTCATACAGATGTATGGGGTCCCTCAAGGGACTATAGCATAAATGGATCCAGATATTATGTGTTGTTTGTTGATGATGCAACCAGGTGGATTACTTTGTATGTAATCAAGGATAAATCAGAAGTTTTCAAGACATTCAAACATTTTCATGCTTATGCAGAAAGGATCACAGGGCAAAAGCTCAAGAGGTTAAGATCAGATGGAGGGGGAGAGTATTTCTCTAAAGAGTTTGATGATTATTTGTGGAATGCATGTATCAAAAGAGAAGTAACTTGCAGGTACTCCCCTCAACAGAATGGAGTAGCAGAAAGGAGGAATAGGACTCTTGTAGAGTTTGCAAGAGCCATGATGAAGGAAAAGAATTGTCCAAATTACTTATGGGCAGAAGCCATTAACACTGCAACATATCTTGTGAATAGGTTGCCTTGCAAAGCTTTGGATGGAGGAACCCCTTATGAAGCATGGTGGGGTAAGAAGCCTAGTCTTGATCATTGTAAAGTATTTGGATGTATTGCATATGTTTATGTTCCTTCACAATTAAGACATAAGCTAGAACCAAAAGCAGAGAAGTATGTGTTTATTGGATATGATGATAGACAGATGGGTTACAGGTTGTGGAGTCCATCCACAAAGCAATTTCTTGTTACTAAAGATGTGACATTTGATGAGCAAAATATGTGGTATACAGGATCACCAAATGAGTATACAGGTGTTGAAGAAATTCAAAGGAAAGGAAAGGCAAAGGTAAAAGTATGTGAAGAAATTGTTGATGAAGTTGACTCTAGAAGTAGAGTGCAGGATTATGTAGAAGAAGGGCCAAGATTTGATCCAGAGTCAAATGAGGCTGAAACTTCAAGGAATGCAGAAATCAGAAGATCTACAAGAGAAAGGAAAGAACCTATAAGGTATAGTTATGATACATCTTTCCTAACAACAAAAGATTATGCCTACATTGTGAAAACAGAAGAAGATCCAACCACTTATGAAGAAGCCAAAGGTAAACAGAATTGGGAGAAGGCAATGCAGGAAGAGTATGATGCTCTACTTGAAAATGAAACTTGGGAACTAGTACCAAGACCAAAGAATCAGAAGGTCATTGGATGCAAGTGGGTATATAAAACAAAGAGGTTTGCAGATGGTAAGGTGTCTAGATATAAGGCTAGACTTGTGGTCAAAGGTTATGCCCAAACTTATGGGGTAGATTATGATGAAACCTTTAGTCCTGTTGCTAAGATGTCTACAATTAGGACATTGATTGCTATTGCTGCTTGCAAGGGATGGAAATTATCACAATTGGATGTGAAAAATGCATTTCTAAATGGATACATTGCAGATGAAGTATATATGGAGCAACCAGAAGGCTTCATGGAATCAATTGGATCAGATTATGTGTGTAAGCTCAAGAGAGCTTTATATGGGTTGAAGCAAGCCCCAAGAGCTTGGAATTACAGATTGGTCAAGTTCTTGAATGAATGTGGATTTCAAGCATCAAAGGCAGATAGTAGCTTGCTAGTGAAGGCAAGTGAAAATGGATACATTTACATGTGCATTTATGTTGATGATATTATTGTTACAGGAACAGATGCTCAAGGAATCAATGAACTCGAAAGACAAATAGAGAAGGAGTTTAAGATAAGTGATTTGGGAAACTTATCTTATTTTCTAGGAATGCAGATTGTGTATACTCAACATGGAGTATATGTTTCACAAGAAAGATACTTGAAGAATCTTCTAGTCAAGTTTAACATGGAAGATTGCAGGACCTCAACTACACCATTGGAGGTAAATCATAAATTAAGCAGGTATGGAGGTGAAGAGTTCAATGACATGAAGAAATATCAGAGTTTGGTAGGTAGTCTAATCTATGCTACCTTGACAAGGCCAGATCTATCATATGCAGTAGGTGTGTTGTCACAATTTATGCATTGTCCAAAGAAGACTCATTGGATTGCAGCCCAAAGGGAACTCAGATATATCAAAGGAACCCTAAGTGAAGGTTTGTATTATGGTTTCACTTCTGACACAAGAATCAAAGTGTTTAGTGATGCAGATTGGGCAGGTGACTCAGATGATAGAAGGTCTACTCATGGGTATCTCTGTTATGTTGGAGATAAGCTAGTTTCTTGGTGTTCAAAGAAGCAACATACAGTTGCTTCATCATCCACAGAAGCTGAGTATAAGGGAATGGTAGAAGCTGCAAAGGAAGTGATATGGTTGAAGACCTTGATGAAAAGTTTTGAGTTTGATCATAGTACTCCAATAATTTTTGGAGACAATATGAGTTCTTTGTATTTGGCAGCTAACCCTGTTTTTCATGCCAGGACTAAGCATATAGAGATTCAGTATCATTTCTTGAGGGAAAAGGTACTAGATAAAGAGATTGAAGTGATGTACACTCCAACAAAAGAACAAGTGGCAGATATGA
>CM035442.1:81707880-81717880 GCA_020310875.1 Ceratopteris richardii
GCTAACTATTCGAAGTGGAATCACTTAAAAAGATTAACTATGCTCAGAGAAATCAATTTAGCAAGTAAACTTTTTACCACCGATATTTTAGGACTGTTGTAGTCTTCGACCAGTGATCACCTCGACGGAGTTTTCTCTGAAATGGCTGAATAGAAATTCTTCAATTTGT
Source organism: Ceratopteris richardii (assembly GCA_020310875.1). NCBI lineage: Eukaryota > Viridiplantae > Streptophyta > Polypodiopsida > Polypodiales > Pteridaceae > Ceratopteris > Ceratopteris richardii. The sequence continues at coordinate 81,708,050 of CM035442.1, forward strand.
GAGAGTATGTAGACAATTTTGAGTTGGTTCCACCAAGCTATAGATCTTTGAATTTGGTGAGGAAATGAGTAAGATATGGTCTCCAGAAGTTGATAGACTTTCAAACACTATGACAGAGAACTGAGAAATGAACAATGTAGATATATGTATTAATGAACAATGTTGTACAATGCCATAGGCATGAAGATCAATTCCTAATGGTGGAGAAAGGTGTAGGCTACTGTGTAAGCCTCACACACACTCAAAAAGTACAATGAATAACTTGGCATTGATGAGTCTTACCCGCGACCTTTTTCTAGAGGTTTATATAAGTGTTCACTTCCAATTTGAATTTGAATTGAAATTGTTGGCTCTCTCTAAAAAGTGATCCTCCATTATAGGAGATATTCCATCAATCAAAGCTCTAACTTTTCACGAGATTTTCTTGGTAGGTGCTTACAAATATTCCAAGTCAAATGTGACTTTTACACAAGGATAAAATGGTAGTTAACCACTAGCATTGATTCCTATGCATCTTCATATGTGTATGGACTACAAGCCAAATGTGTAGGCTTGTAAATTGCACCAACAGCTCCCCTTCAAGCGAAACGTTTTGGCTTGGTCTTCATCTTCAGTCTTCATGTATATCCTATAATCCAATCATTGATTTGAACCTGCAAAGTTTGGTTCCATCCAATGCTTTAGTTAACAAATCTACATAGTGCATGTTGGTTGATACATATGTTAGTTGAATGTCCTTGCTTAATAGATTTTCTCTCACATAATGGTAATGGACCTCTATATGCTTGGTCCTAGCATGATAAATAGGATTAGTTGCAAGGTGAAGTGAGCTTGTATTATCTCCAAATATCAATGGTGAACTAGTATAAAAACCCAATTCTGTATACAATAACTTGATCCATATGGCTTCTTGGGTAGCATTAGCCAATCCTCTATACTCTGCTTCTGTAGAAGATAAAGCAACAGTAGGTTGCTTCTTTGAAGACCATGATATTGGTTTATCACCTGCAAATGAAATGTATCCTGAAATGCTCCTCTTATCATCCTTGCATCCTACCCAATCTGCATCTGAATAAATATTGATATCCAAGTCTGAAGTGTAAGGGAAATACAAACCATGATATTGAGTACCCTTAAGGTATTTTAATATCCTTTTGGCAGCCTCCAAGTGAGGTGCCTTAGGTTTGTGCATAAACTGACTTAGCACACTAATTCCATATGCAATATCTATCCTTGTCAAGGTAGCATAGTTCAAGCTTCCAACTATGCTTTGGTAACCTGTAATATCTTTAATTTCATCACCTTCATGGGCACTTAGTTTTAGGTTTACCTCCATTGGAGTACTTGCAACTTAGGCATCCTACAAATGAAACTTCTTCAACATATCCTGTATGTACTTTCTCTAAGTAATGTAGATTCAAGAGTTAGTATAAACTAACTCAAGTCCAAGAAAGTACTTTAGTAAACCAAGATCACTGATCTTGAATTCCTTCATCATCTGGTTCTTGATTTGTCTCATTCCATTGGCATCATTACCTGTAAGTATGATATCATCAACATAAACACATAGGTATATTACCTGTGAATTACTTCTCTTAATGAATAGAGAGGTGTCTGCTTTGCTCATGACAAAACCTTGATCTTGAAGATATGTGGTCAACCTATGGTTCCATGCCCTAGGTGTCTGCTTCAATCCATAAAGAGCTTTATTTAACTTGCATACATATGTTACCTTGTTTGGATCCTCATAGCCAAGAGGTTGTGACATATATACCTCCTCTGAAATCCATCCATTCAAAAAAGCATTTTTTACATCTAGCTGATACATGTTCCAATTTTTAGATGCAGCCACACTTACCAACAACCTGATGCTTGGCATCTTGGCTACAGGTGAGAATGTTTCTTCATAGTCAATGCCTTGGGTTTGTGCAAAACCCTTGGCCACCAATCGAGCTTTGTACCTGTTTATTGACCCATCAGAATTTCTTTTGATTTTATAGATCCATCTAGATCCAATTACCTTCATAGACTCTTTCTTTGGTACTAATTCCCATGTGTCACTTTCCTTGAGTGTTTCAATCTCCTCATCCATAGCTTCCTTCCATTCTATCTTGGTCTTTGCTTCTTCATATGATCCTGGTTCTTCAATTGAGAAGTCTTTGGCAACATAAATAGAATGTTTAGTGACAAGAGAGGTGTCATACCCATATCTGATAGGTTTTTTTCTCTCCCTTTGTGATCTTCTGATTGCTTGAGTTGAAGATTCAAGTATGTCTTCTACCTTCTTGATCTTGTCTTTGCCTTTGGACTTCCATGCCTCGAATTCTTCAAGATTGATAATGTCTTCTTCATCTGAAGTGGTGTCTTCACTCTGAGTAGGTTCCTCCTTAGTAAGACTTGGAAACTCCTCCTCCAAGTCATAGGGTAGTTTGAACGTCCTGCATTCATTCTCATACCAAGAATCATTTCCATCAAAGACAACATCTCTACTAACCATGAATCCCTTATTTGAAGGGTTGTAAAACTTGTATCCTTTCTGATTGAGATCATATCCAATAAAGATACACTTCTCAGCCTTAGGGTCTAGCTTACCTCTTATCTGAGAAGGAATGTGTACATATGCTACACATCCAAATATCTTGCAATGATCAAGTGAGGGTCTCTTCCCATGCCATGCTTCATAAGGAGTCATCACATCAAAGGATTTAGATGGTAACCTGTTTATGAGATAAGTGGCAGTAGATACACTCTCTGACCATAAGTAGTTAGGTAACTTTTTCTCATTCAACATTGACCTAGCTGTTTCAACAATCAATCTATTTCTTCTCTCAGCTACCCCATTCAGTTCAGGAGTATACCTTGTGGTTATTTATCTCTTGATTCCTCTATCCTGCAAGAATGTTTCAAACTCATTGGAGAAGTACTCACCTCCTCCATCTCACCTTAGCCTCTTTAGATTCTTCCCTGTCTAGTTCTCAACAAGTGCAAGATATTTTTTAAAACAATTGAACACTTTATCTTTGTGCTTCATAAAGTACAATACAGTCCATCTGCTATAATCATCTATAAAAGATACATAGTACCTTGATCTTGAGATTGAGGGGTCTTTGCTTGGTCCCCATACATCTGTATGGACAAGCTCTAGGTAGTCCTCATGCATGTAGCCTTTCCTTGAGAATGGTAACCTGTGAGACTTTCCAAACTGACAAGCACGACACTTGTAGATCATATGTTGCTTGGATACATTAGGTATCCCAATTACACATTGATCCTTGCATATTTGTTTCAAGGTTCTTTCTCCTACATGCCCTAATCTTTTATGCCAAATCTCAAGCTCTGAAAGTGTTTGATCTTTATAATTGTAGAGTGCAATATTCTTTGTATCTTCTAGCTCAAAAGTAAAAAGTCTACCTGGTTTTTATCCTTTAGCTATTCTCTTGAACCCATGCTTGGGATCCTCCACAAATGCTCCAAATTGGTTGAACCTAACTTGCAAACCTTTTTTCACAATCTGTCCAACACTCATCAAGTTCTTTGTAATGGTTGGTACATATAGTACCCTACTCAACAAGTTCTGATTTCCATCACAAGTCTTAACATTTCCAACTTTAACTATTGAATGCTTGGTGTCATCACCTGTTTGTACTTGATGCTTACCTTTTGGTTCTTCAAGGTCAGAGAGTAGAGCTACATTGCCAGCCACATGATTTGAGCATCCTGAGTCAATGTAGAAGAGATGGTCATCATTTGTACCTGGTTTTGAAGTCATGTCCATAATCAGAAGAGAATCATCTTGCTCTTCTGTATAGTTGTTGTAATCCTTTCTGGATTTGAATCATACTTGGTATTTGCCATTATAGTTGTTGTTGTAGTTGTTGTTGTACCCTTGATGATGGTTGAATCTACCTCTTGACTGTGAGTATCCAGCTCTTTGATATCCTCTTCCTCTTTGATTTTTGTAGTTCTTGAAACACTCATCTTTAGCATGATTGGATAAACCAAAAATGTTGCATGGTGAGGAGTTATAGCAACTCCCCCTACCTTGCTTACCTCCTCTGCCCCTTCCTCTTGATGATCTACCTCTCCCTGCATAGTTGGATTGGGAGGTAGTGCCTTCATCCTCTCCTTTCTTGTTCTTGCCTTTATCTTTAGACTTAATGTTATCAATGTATAGGGCAGAAGAGCTATTACCTTTGGATGAGTCTCCATTCTTGTTGAGCTTGGCTTCATGACTAAACAATTGCCCCATGAGAGTGGTAAGATCTGGAATTTGCATGTCCATGTATAGGTCCATGGCAGTGGTGAAGCTTTCCCATTTGTCATCAACTTTAATCCCATTGATCACTTGCCTTACTATCTGCTCTTCTTCAATCTCTTCTCCTATGCTTGCTACTTGACCTGCTACATCTTTAATCTTAGTCACAAACTCTGAAATAGCCTGTTTAGGTTGCTTCCTTAGTGTGGTGAATTCAATCAACAATTGGTTTTTTCTAGCCCTTGTGTTGGAAGAGAAATAGGATGACAAGGTTTCCCAAGTCTCTTGTGATGTCTTACAGTTTCTAATGTGTGGCAATAGATAATCACAGATGGAGTTGAGTAAGTAAGACCTTGCTAATGCATCCTTGGCACACCATGTGTTGAGCTTCTCATGTTCTTCCTTTGTTGGTAGTCCTGTGGTTTTGAACGAGAGTAATTCCTCATCTCCTGAGATGTCCCATAAAGACTCCTTCCTTGTAGGTATGTCTTCATCCTTAGAGACCATGCCTGACAATTTTTCCTGTCCAATTTATCAATAAATGAAGGAAAATCATCTCCCATTTGACCTTAACTTTGCTCTAATACCACTATTGGGAACGATGGATGGATACTTCAGGAGGATGAGTAGGTACTGCTAAATCCTACTTTGTACCAGCCCTTTGATGCTTCAAAGTTGATAAGTAAACCTTCTTAGCTTTCCAATAACACCATAAAATGGCCTATGTACTTTGGAAATGATGTATGAAAAGGTTGAATCAAAACAAACAACTTTGAACTTCAAGTCTTCAAGAAAACTTTCTATTTTTTACTAGACACCTGTTGTATCTTTTGCTCAATATGACCAGCACAGTAGGAATTGGAAAAATTCCTTTTAGGGGTATCTAATTAGTTTATCAAGCTAACTATTTCAAGTGGAATCACTTAAAAATATTAACTATACTCAAAAAAATTAATTTAGCACGTAAACTTTTACCCCCGATATTTTAGGACTGTTGTAGACTTCGACTAGTGATCACCTTGATGGACTTTTCTCTGAAATGGCTGAATAGAAATTCTTCAATTTTTGATAGCATGTAGAAAACGTTGGCCTAGTTCCAACAAGCTATAGATCTTTGAATTTGGTGGAGAAATGCGTGAGATATGATCTCCACAAGTTGACACACTTTTAGACACTATGACAAAGAACTCAGAAATGAACCATATAGATATATGTATTAATGAACAATATTGTACAATGCCATAGGCATGAAGATCATTGCCTAATGGTGGAGAAAGGTGTAGGCTACTATGTAAGCCTCACACACACTTAGAAACTACAATGAATAGCTCGAGATTGATGAGTCTTACCCGCGACTTTTTTCTAGAGGTTTATATAAGTGTTCACTTCCAATTTGAATTTGAATTCAAATTGTTGGCTCTCTCTAAAAAGTGATCCTCCATTATAGGAGATATTCCATCAATCAAAGCTCTAACTTTTCACGAGATTTTCTTGGTAGGTGCTTACAAAGATTCCAAGTAAAATGTTACTTTTACACAAGGATAAAATGGTAATTAACCACTAGCATTGATTCCTATGCATCTTCATATGTGTATGGACTAAAACCCAAATGTGTGGGCTTGTAAATTGCACCAATAGCTCCCCCTCAAGCCAAACATGTTGGCTTGGTCTTCATCTTCAGTATTCATGTATATCCTGCAATCCAATCATTGATTTGAACCTGCAAAGTTTGGTTCCATCCAATGCTTTAGTTAACAAATCTGCACAGTGCATGTTGGTTGATACATATGTTAGTTGAATGTCGTTGCTTAATAGCTTTTCTCTCACATAATGGTAATGGACCTCTATATGCTTGGTCCTAGCATGATAAATAGGATTAGCTGCAAGGTGAAGTGAGCTTGTATTATCTCCAAATATCAATGGTGAACTAGTATACAAACCCAATTCTGTGTACAATAACTTGATCCATATGGCTTCTTGGGTAGCATTAGCCAATCCTCTATACTGTGCTTCTATAGAAGATAAAGCAACAGTAGGTTTCTTCTTTGAAGACCATGATATTGGTTTATCACCTGCAAATGAAATGTATCCTAAAGTGCTCCTATCATCCTTGCATCCCGCCCAATCTGCATCTAAATAAATCTTGATATGCAAGTCTGAAGTGTAAGGGAAATAGAAACCATGATGTTGAGTACCCTTGAGGTATTTTAATATCCTTTTGGCAGCCTCCAAGTGAGGTGCCCTAGGTTTGTGCATAAACTGACTTAGCACACTAACTCCATATGCAATATCTATCCTTGTCAAGGTAGCATAGTTCAAGCTTCCAACTATGCTTTGGTAACCTATAATATCATCAATTTTATCACCTTCATGGGCACTTAGTTTTAGGTTTACCTCCATTGGAGTACTTGCAACTTTGGCATCCTGCAAATGAAACTTCTTCAACATATCCTGTATGTACTTTCTCTAAGTAATGTAGATTCAAGAGTTAGTATAAACTAACTCAAGTCCAAGAAAGTACTTTAGTAAACCAAGATCACTGATCTTGAATTCCTTCATCACCTGGTTCTTGATTTGTCTGATTCCATTGACATCATTATGTGTAAGTATAATATCATCAACATAAACACATAGGTATATTACCTCTGAATTACTTCTCTTAATGAATAGAGAGGTGTCTGCCTTGCTCATGAGAAAACCTTGATCTTGAAGATATGTGATCAACCTGTGGTTCCATGCCCTAGGTGCTTGCTTCAATCCATAAAGAGCTTTATTTAACTTGCATACATATGTTACCTTGTTTGGATCCTCATAGCCAGGAGGTCTTGACATATATACCTCCTTTGAAATCCATCCATTCAAAAAAGAATTTTTTACATCTAGCTGATACATGTTCCAATTTTTAGATGTTGCCACACTTACCAACACCCTGATGGTTGGCATCTTGGCTACAGGTGAGAATGTTTCTTCATAGCCAATGCCTTGGGTTTGTGCAAAACCCTTGGCCACCAATCTTGCTTTGTACCTGTTTATTGACCCATCAAAATTTCTTTTGATTTTATAGATCCATCTAGATCCAATCACCTTCATAGACTCTTTCTTTGATACTCATTCGCATGTGTCACTTTCCTTGAGTGCTTCAATCTCCTCATCCATAGCTTCCTTCCATTCTGTCTTGGTCTTTGCTTCTTCATATAATCTTGGTTCCTCAATTGACAAGTCTTTGGCAAGATAAATAGAATGTTTAGTGACAAGAGAGGTGTCATACCCATATCTGATAGGTTTTTTGCTCTCCCTTTGTGATCTTTTGATTGCTTGAGTTGAAGATTCAGGTATGACTTCTAGCTTCTTGATCTTGGCTTTGCCTTTGGACTTCCATGCCTTGAATTCTTCAAGATTGATAATGTCTTCATCATCTGAAGTGGTGTCTTCACTCTGAGTAGGTTCCTCCTTAGTAAGACTTGGAAACTCCTCCTCCAAAACATAGGGTAGTTTGAACTTTGTGCATTCATTCTCATACCACGAATCATTTTCATCAAAGACAACATCTCTACTAACCATGAATCCCTTATTTGAAGGGTTGTAAAACCTGTATCCTTTCTGATTGAGATCATATCCAATAAAGATACACTTCTCAGCCTTAGGGTCTAGCTTACCTCTTATCTGAGAAGGAATGTGTACATATGCTACACATCCAAATATCCTGCAATGATCAAGTGAGGGTCTCTTCCCATGCCATGCTTCATAAGGAGTCATCCCATCAAGGGATTTAGATGGTAACCTGTTTATGAGATAAGTGGCAGTAGATACACTCTTTGCCCATAAGTACTTAGGTAACGTTTTCTCATTCAACATTGACCTAGTTGTTTCAAGAATCAATCTATTTCTTCTCTCACCTACCCCATTCAATTCAGGAGTATACCTTGTGGTTATTTATCTCTTGATTCCTCTATCCTGCAAGAATGCTTCAAACTCATTGGAGAAGTACTCACCTCCTCCATCTGACCTTAGCCTCTTTAGATTCTTCCCTATCTCATTCTCAACAAGTGCAAGATATTTTTTAAAAGAATTGAACACTTCATCTTTGAGCTTCATAAAGTACAATACAGTCCATCTACTATAATCACCAATAAAAGATACATAGTACATTGATCCTGAGATTGAGGGTTCTTTGCTGGTCCCCATACATCTGTATGGACAAGCTCTAGGTAGTCCTCATGCATGTAGCCTTTGCTTGAGAATGGTAACTTGTGAGACTTTCCAAACTGATAAGCACTACACTTGTAGATCATATGTTGCTTGGATACATTAGGTATCCCAATTACACATTGATCCATGCATATTTGTTTCAAGGTTCTTTCTCCTACATGCCCTAATCTTTCATGCCAAATCTCAAGCTCTGAAAGTGTTTGATCTCTATCATTGTAGAGTGCAATATTCTTTGTATCTTCTAGCTCAAAAGAAAAAAGTCTACCTGATTTTTCTCCTTTAGCTATTCTCTTGAACCCTTGCTTGGGATCCTCCACAAATGCTCCAAATTGGTTGAACCTAACCTGCAAACCTTTTTCCACAATCTGTCCAACCCTCATCAAGTTCTTTGTAATGGTTGGCACATAGAGTACCCTACTCAACAAGTTCTCATTTCCATCACAAATCTTAACATCTCCAACTTTAACTACTGAATGCTTGGTGTCATCACCTGTTTGTACTTGATGCTTACCTTTTGGTTCTTCAAGGTCAGAGAATAGAGCTACATTGCCAGCCACATGATTTGAGCATCCTGAGTCAATGTAGAAGAGATGGTCATCATTTGTACCTGGTTTTGAAGTCATGTTCTTAATCAGAAGAGAATCATCCTGCTCTTCTGTATAGTTGTTGTAATCCCTTCTAGATGTGAATCCTCCTTGGTAGTTTCCATTGTAGTTGTTGTTGTACCCTTGATGATGGTTGAATCAACCTCTTGACTATGAGTATCCACCTCTTTGATATCCTCTTCCTCTTTGATTTTTGTAGTTCCTGAAACACTCATCTGTAGTATGATTGGATAAACCACAAATGTTTCATGGTGAGGAGTTATAGGATCTCCCCCTACCTTGCTTACCTCCTTTGCCCCTTCCTCTTGATGATCTACCTCTCCTTGTATAGTTGTCTTGGAAGGTAGAGCCTTCATCCTCTCCTTTCTTGTTCTTGCCTTTATCTTTAGACCTACTTTTATCAGTGTATAGGGCAGAAGAGCTATTACCTTTGGATGAGTCTCCATTCTTTACTAGACACCTATTGTATCTTTTGCCTAGACTGACCAACACAGTAGGAATTTGAAAAAAACCTTTTAGGGGTATCTAATTAGCTTAGAAATCTAACTATTCCAACTAGAATCACTTAAAAAGATTAACTATGCTCAGAGAAATTAATTTAGCAGGTAAACTTTTACACCCGATATTTTAGGACTGTTGCAGACTTCGACCAGTGATCACCTCGACGGACTTTTCTCTGCAATGGCTAAATAGAAATTCCTCACATTTTGATAGCACGTAGATAACTTTGAGCTGGTTCCAACAAGCTATAGAGCTTTGAAT
>CM035442.1:81722880-81865380 GCA_020310875.1 Ceratopteris richardii
CTATATGCACTTGAGGGGGATTGAGGTATAGTCTCTTTCTCCACAAGTCCCTAAGTTGGTACTTAGGTCAACACGTTTTTTTGGCGTCGTTGCCGGGGAGTGTCGAATCAAACCGAGGCATTCGTGTGATGGTAAGTAGCTTTTTGCATTGAAGCAAGAGGAGGAGTGGTGATTTTCTCTTCTTTGGTAAGTCACTTTCCACCGTACTTACTACTTCTCATTCTTGGAGTGTGTGTAGTGAGTTGTTAGTTTAGGGAAGTGTGTGGAGTGAGTAGAATAGGTGCAGTAGGAAGTTAGACTAGATTCCATTCTCTTTTCCCTTTGTTCTTTCAGCCTTTTAACTAGGAAGAAATTTTCAAAAAGTATAAAAACCCAAAAACTTGTCTTTTGTACTTCACTTGTGATCAAAGCAAGTATCGTGAGATTCTGAGATCGAGTATCGTGGACGAGGAGTTGAGCAATCCGAGCTACGCAGAGCTAGTCAGGAGGGGTAGAGGGCTGAGATAGAGTCCTAAGGTAAGTTCTTGTATCATTCCATCAACTTCATTATATAACTCAAGTTTTTCAGAAGGAAACGATCTGCGTCAGATATCGGTTAGGACTTACAGGGGTAAAAAAAGTGTTTTGAGTGATACAGAGAGTGAGGGAAGGGTAGCAAAGCAGAGAAAACAAGTGCATTGAATCAAAATCTGAAAATCTCTCAAAAATTTGACAAAGGGTCAAGTATCGTGTTCTCCCGCGGTCGAGTATCGCGATACTTAGCAAGTATCGTGATCTCCTGTAGTTGAGTATCGCGATATTTCCCAGATATCGTGTATCGCGTGGCAAAGATCGTGATACTTTGCAAAGATCGTGTATCGTGCTCTCATCGATCGCGATACCTACTGAGTATCGTGTATCGTGATCTATCGATCATGATACTTGAGGTATTGTGTATCATTGGACAAGTATTGTGTATCGTCTCAGGAAAGATCGCGATACTTTAGAAATGTCATGTATCATTTGACCCAAGTATCGAGTATCGCTTTCAACCAAGTATCGTGTATCGTGTCTTCACAGATCGCGATACTTGTCACCGATCATGTATCGTCTTTATCAAAGATCGTGTATCGTGTGGTCCAAGTATCGTCTCTCTCGAGTATCGTGTATCAAGTATCGTTTTTCATTAGGTATCGAGTATCGTGATAGTCAAGTATCGTGTATCGTGCATACAGCGATCGCGATACCTATCAAAGATCGTGTATCTTGTGGTCCAAGTATCGTGATTCCCAGGTATCGAGTATCGTGGTCCATCGATCGCGATACTTGAAAAGTATCGTGTATCGTTGTAGTTGAAGTATCGTGTATCGTGGGCATCCAGAGATCATGTATCGTGGTCCCTGATCAAGTATCATGTATCGTTGTGATCAAAGATCGCGTATCGTGTAACTTTGAGGTCAAGTATCGTGGCTTGAAAATTTCATTTTTAGTCAATTCCCAGCTAAAATTTTTCTAGAATTCTAATCCATAGTGAAGAGTTTTGGAAGCTAGAGGTTAGCAAGGACTGATCAGAGTTGTGAAGTGGATGAACCTGAGATCTGGAAGAACCCTAGGAAGCCGAAGAAGTGTAATCTCTTCTGTAGGTAGTGCAGCCGAACCAAGTAGCTGTTCACATTACTCGAAGACCTCTAGTGAGTCAAAGGAAGAAATTCTCATGGCTTCAGAGGATATGCAGAACACAGTACCCATGATTGGCATGATGTCAATCATTGAAGGAGAGTACAGGACCTCCTTGGAGTATGTGAACACCAACCAAAATGAGATCCCTATTTATTTGGATGGTCTAAACAGATCAGTGGCCAGGTTAAAGAAGGCGTCAGAGGCTTACATAGTGACTAGGCCAGCAGTCAAGTATGCAGGAGGATTTTCCATGGACAAAAGAGCTATCCAGTATGTTGTCACAAAACACCCGGAAAACATTAATGAACATGGGGAAGAAAACAATGCTTCAAACTTAAATGGAGGAGGGAACGAAGAGCAAGTAACTACTCCTAGAGGGAGATCTACTGTTGCTAGAGTCTAGAGAGGAGACCTGATTCCCCAAGATGACTCCCTAATGGATGTATACTTGATCAATGGGATGGAGCATCTTCTTAGAGCACATTCTTCCATATGGGAAGCTGCCCCTAATCATGTCACCATCTATGAGTTACAAGACCCTGATTTCCCCACCATCATCACATATTTGGATAAGAATCAGAGAAGATATTGGCCCTTAACAAAATTGGAAAGAGCTGAGTTGAAATATCAGAATATTCCAGTGTTCCCCCTAGGGACCAAGCCACTACTTCAAGAAACCCACTTGGAACATCTAAGAATGATTCATATCAACAATCTGGACAAACACAACAAACACAACAAACTCAAATCCCGGTCAGACCACATGTGCAGTTTGCAATGCCTGCAAATAACCCTAATTACCGACCTCAACCACCAGTTGACCCAAGACATGGAATTCGTGCCCCAGTCAGACCGCCTGTAGCAAGAGGACCAGGTATACCCATAGGAAGACCAATTTTCCCAGTAATGCCTAGACCGCCCGAAGCAGGAAGAAGATTAAGGCCAATTCAAGTTGCCAAAAGCATGAGAAACCACTATGATGGCTCTAGTGAACCTTACAATCATATAGCTGAATTCAAACAAGTAATCAGAGCCGAACAAGTAGAAGATTTCTTGATCCAATATGAGTCCTTTGGTCTTACATTGTCAGACACTGCGTTAGCATGGTTTCAGCCATTGGACCCTAATAATTTCCAAAACATGGAACAAGTCTATCAAGAAATGATTGAGGAATTCACTAAGTCGGGAATTAAAAACAATTCTTCATCATTGATCCATAGCTTTAAGCAAGCCCCTACAGAATCAGTAAGATTGGCAGCAAGAAGATTCAAGCAGTATGAGGACAGATGCCCAGTAGAAGAGAGACCTACCCAAAATAAAATGGTGTCATTATTTTTGGAAGGATTATTGAACGGATCATTAAGATCTTTGGTGTATGTGAAGAGAGTTCAAACCTTGCAAGAATGCAGGAAGGAATGTATAGACCTAGAAGACAACCTAGCAGAAGACCTGAAAATACCTCAAGGTAGCTTGAAAAGTGAAGATTCGGTCAGCTGTTGGAGAAACAATCACTAATTAGACATATATTTGAAGGTCAAATCTTAGAAAGAAAACCCCATGCCTATGTGAAGGGACAAATTCACAAGTGTATCATACTTGTAAAGTTAGTTCACTTTAGTTCTAGAAGTTTTTTAAAAATCACAGGAATGAGAAAATCTATATAAGTTAGTTAGTATTAACTGACGCGATGAGAAGAAGAAGGAGGAAGAGAGAGAGAAAGTGAGAAGAACTCATTTTTGTATGACTGAGTATAGTCGGGCTTCTCTGAGTGAGAAAGCATCTGTAAAACTTCTGAGTTTTTTATAGTTATGAGAAAAACTGAGTAAAGTTCTGTGTATGAGTCTCTCTTCATCATCTCCATGTTTGCCTACTGTGTGATGAATTCAAAAGTTCAAGTTTTCTGAGCAATTCGATGCCTGGCATCGAATCTTGGCTCAAAAGTCATTTTTTCATTCTCTGTGTGTTAACTGTTGTTGAATCTTTTAAAAATATGAAGTTTGTGGAGCAACTCGATGCCTGGCATCGAGTTTGAGCATAAAGTCGATGCCTGGCATCGACTTCTAGCATACAAGTGGTCTTCTTCATGTGTGTGTAAAAGAGAGTATTTCTGGTGCAGAAAAAGGGCCTAAAAAAGCTCAAAGTCGATGCCCGGCATCGACTTGGACTGAAATTCGATGCCAGGCATCGAATTTTTTATTTTTGGACATCAGGAATACTAAAACAGGCAAGATTTCTAGTTTTGGAAGGTCATACAGGGTCATCTTGTGAGGGCCATAACTTGAGTTCTAGAGCTCCGTTTGATGCATATGATAGCTTGTTGGAAAGCTCTACTCTTCTAGTTTCAGCCTATAAAGTTTCATCAAGAAATAATACTTAAGCTAGGAGAAATTAGCAAAATACTGAAGGTATGTCATTTCGGTGACTAGGAATTTCTGTAGAAGCAAAGTTCTCACTTTAAGCTATCATTTTTCAAAGTTTGGAGTGGCAATGAGTTAATGGTGACCATAGAGGTGTTCTAGTGTCACATTAATTCATTTCTTGTGGTGTTTTATACATCAACAAGTGGTATCAGAGCAGAAAGATTCTCGAGAGCAGAAGACGACAAAGGTACGAGAAGTTTTGTAAAGTTTTCCATTAAAGTTTCAAAGGTGAAGCATTTGAAGACACAAGGCATCAAAAGGTTACTTCAAAAGTATCCTCATACACAAAGAACTTCAAAAGGTATTATCCTTTATCCTTTAAGCTCACAGGTTGCAGCAGAAGGAAAGAACTATGGCAGATCATATCTCCATTGACAAACTGGACAGAGATAATTACCCCGGATGGGTAATGAGAATGGAAGCCTTACTTATGAGTAAGGATCTCATGATATATGTTACAGGTGAAGAAGAGAAGCCAGTATTCGAAGATGAAAGCCGACCAAAGAAAGAAGAACTTGATGCTTTAAAGCATTGGCAGAAGAAGGATGCAAGTGCAAAAGCCTACATCTACAATACAATCTCAGATCATTTGCTACCACACATCAGAGGATTGGAATCATCAGAAGATATATGGAATGCATTGGAGTATCATTTCCAAAGTACTACTAAAGCACGGAAAGCAAGTCTATGGTCAGAGTTTACAACATTCAAGAAGAAGCCAAGTCAAACCATTAGTGATTATGTCACTAAGATGAAGGATCTAGCAGATAGTCTTGGATCCATAGATGAAGATGTTGAAGATCACAGATTGATTGCTCAACTACTTGCAGGCTTGAGAGGGGATGAAAGGTGGAAACCTTTTGTCTTATCAACAGAACTTTCATTAAATCATTATGTTCCAGATTTGAACCAGTTGCTTGGTTTGATGCTCACATATGAGCAAGACTTGAAGGGAGATGGAGATAAAGGTCAAAGTTCTGCGATGTACATGAAGAATAAGAAGAAAGGAGATAAAGGTAAAGCAAAGGATGAAGAGGAGTCTAATTCTCAAGCTTATTATGCAAGAGGTAAAGGCACTGGCAGAGGAAGAGCAAGAGGTTTTGGAAGAGGAAGAGGTAATCAAAATAACAACAAAAAGGCTTGCTGGATCTGTGGATTGAGTAATCATTTGGCTCATGACTGTTGGCACAACCAACAAGGATCAAACCAGAATCAAAACAACAATAGCAGAGGTCGAGGTGGAAGATATCAAAGTAATTTTCAAAGAGGTAGACAAAGTCAAAGAGGAGGCTATGGTAGAGGTGGAGGAAGAAGTTGGGGACAGAATCAATCCTACAACACCACCTACTACAACTATGCAAATGACACACAGAATGAAAGTCATACATCATTGATGATGAATTCAATCAGCACATCAGACAAAGAAGATCTAAAGGTATTTTACATTGACTCTGGATGTTCTAATCATTTGTCAGGAAACATAGAATTGATGTCAGATTTGGAAAAAGGCATTTCTAGTCACACAGTTCAAACTGGTGATAATACAAGACATAGTGTACATTCAATTGGAAAAGTGAAATGCAAGAGTGGAGCAGATTTGCTAACCAATGTTTTGTATGTTCCTACAATACCTAAAAACTTGATTAGTGTGGGACAGATAGTTGAAAAAGGTTTTCAAGTCAGGTTTACAAATGAAGGAGTATTTGTGGAAGATCCAGAGAATGGATATAATCAGATTGTCTCTGGTAAGAAAGAAGGTAGACTCTTTACTTTAAGAGTGCAAGGGAACATTGGTCAAGCTTTGCTCACACATGGTGAAGCAGTGATTACAGAACTTGATCTCTGGCATAAGAGATTAGGTCATTTCAATGAAAGAGGAATTAAAGCTATGGTTGCTAATCAGTCTGTACTAGGATTACCAAATGTGCAAAGTCAACATATGGTTTATAAATGTGAAGCATGTCAAATGGGTAAAGCACACAAGTTACCATTTCAAAAGAAAGGATTCAAACATGATGGAGTACTTGAGCTCATTCATACAGATGTATGGGGACCAACAAAAGAAGGATCTATCAGTGGCTCAAGGTACTATGTTCTTTTCATTGATGATGCTACAAGATGGATAACATTATATGTTTTGAAGGAAAGATCAGAAGTGTTTGGAGCTTTCAAGCATTTTCATGCATATGCAGAGAGAGTCACAGGTCAAAAGCTTAAGAGACTGAGGTCTGATGGAGGGGGAGAATACTTCTCCCAAGAGTTCAATGATTATCTTTGGAATGCAGGTATTAAGAGAGAAATAACTTGCAGGTATACACCACAACAAAATGGTGTAGCAGAAAGAAGGAACAGGACTTTGGTTGAGTTTGCTAGAGCTATGCTAAAGGAGAAGAACTGTCCAAATTATCTTTGGGCTGAGGCTGTAAATACAGCTACATATCTTGTGAATAGATTACCATGTGCAGCTCTGAATGGAATGACTCCATATGAAGCTTGGTGGGGTAAGAAACCAACACTAGATCATTGTAGAGTGTTTGGATCAATTGCATATGCTTATGTGCCATCACAACTTAGGCATAAACTTGAACCAAAGGCAGAAAAATATGTGTTCATTGGTTATGATGAAAAGCAGATGGGTTACAGATTGTGGAATCCTCTAACCAAACAATTTATTGTTTCTAGAGATGTTACATTTGATGAACAGAAAAGTTGGTATGCAGATCAAAGTCATACAGCTGAAGAATTTGAAGAAGAGGTAAGAAGATGTGAGAAAGGAAAATCAATTGTGCAGGTGAATAGAGATGAAGACTATATGCAAGCAAGTACATCCAGAAGTGGATTAACAAGAAGAAATGAAGAAGTTCCTATATTTGATGAAGAGGTGTATCCAGACACATATGAAGAATGTGAACCAAGAAGGTCAAGCAGGACTAGAAGACAACCAGAAAGGTATTCTTATGATACTTCTTACATAACTCAGAAGAACTATGCATATATGGTGAAAGATGATGAAGAACCTCAGAACTATGATGAAGCTAAAGGTAAAAAGCAATGGGAAGAAGCAATGAAGGAAGAGTTCAATGCACTGGAGGAGAACAAGACATGGGAACTTGTTCCTAAACCAAATGGTAAGAAAGTAATTGGAAATAAATGGGTTTATAAAGTGAAGAAGCTTGCAGATGGAAGTATAGCCAGATACAAAGCTAGATTGGTGGTGAAAGGCTATGCCCAGACCTATGGCATAGATTATGATGAGACATTCAGTCCTGTAGCTAAGATGTCAACTATAAGGACAATCATTGCTATTGCAGCTTCAAAAGGATGGAACCTAAGTCAATTGGATATAAAAAATGCATTCTTGAATGGATACATATCAGATGAGGTATACATGGAACAACCTCAAGGGTTTATAGATTCCAGGTATCCAAATTTTGTTTGCAGGTTGAGAAGAGCATTGTATGGATTGAAGCAAGCTCCAAGAGCTTGGAACTATAGACTGGTGAAGTATCTCAATGATCTTGGATATCAAAGTTCAAAAGCAGACCCAAGTCTACTTATCAGAAGAACAGAGGAAGGTACAATCTACATTTGTATTTATGTAGATGACATTATAATCAGAGGTACTTCAGATGAAGGAATCAAGGAGGTAAAGAGATTACTTGAAAAAGAATTCAAGATCAGTGACCTAGGAAAGTTATCATACTTTCTTGGAATGGAAGTTACTTATACAGATCATGGCATATATGTGTCACAAGAAAGGTATCTTCTGAACTTGTTGAAGAAGTTTGATATGGAAAATTGCAGAGAAGCTTCAACTCCACTTGAAGTTAATCACAAGCTCACTAAATATGATGGTGCAGACTACAAAGATATGAGGAAGTATCAATCTCTTGTGGGTAGTTTGATTTATGCTACACTAACAAGACCTGATCTTAGTTATGTAGTGGGAGTTTTGTCACAATTCATGCATTGTCCAAAGGACCCACATTGGATTGCAGGTCAAAGAGTTCTTAGATATATCAAAGGAACTATAAAGGAAGGATTATATTATCCTTTTACATCAGATTTGAAGTTGAGAGCCTATAGTGATTCAGATTGGGCAGGTAATCAAGATGACAGGAGATCAACTCATGGTTACATGATATACATTGGTGATAAGCTTGTAAGTTGGTGTTCCAAGAAACAACATACAGTAGCATTATCATCAACTGAAGCAGAGTACAAAGGACTTGTGGAAGCAGCTAAGGAAGTCATATGGATGCAGACATTGTTCAAGAGCTTAGGCATTGATCAAGGTACACCTACAATACATGGAGATAATATGAGTTCACTTTATCTTGCAGCAAATCCAGTATTTCATGCAAGAACAAAGCACATAGAGATACAATATCATTTTCTCAGAGAAAAGGTAATGGAGAAGGAGATTGAAGTGGAATACATTTCTACTAAAGATCAATTAGCAGACATAATGACAAAGAGCTTGGATGGTGTGAAGACCAGCAGATTCAAAAGCATGGCAGGAGTAAAAGAAAAGAAGATGATATGAAGAAACAGGGAATGTCAATTAGTGATTGAGGGGGAGCTGTTGGAGAAACAATCACTAATTAGACATATATTTGAAGGTCAAATCTTAGAAAGAAAACCCCATGCCTATGTGAAGGGACAAATTCACAAGTGTATCATACTTGTAAAGTTAGTTCACTTTAGTTCTAGAAGTTTTTTAAAAATCACGAGAATGAGAAAATCTATATAAGTTAGTTAGTATTAACTGACGCGATGAGAAGAAGAAGGAGGAAGAGAGAGAGAAAGTGAGAAGAACTCATTTTTGTATGACTGAGTATAGTCGGGCTTCTCTGAGTGAGAAAGCATCTGTAAAACTTCTGAGTTTTTTATAGTTATGAGAAAAACTGAGTAAAGTTCTGTGTATGAGTCTCTCTTCATCATCTCCATGTTTGCCTACTGTGTGATGAATTCAAAAGTTCAAGTTTTCTGAGCAATTCGATGCCTGGCATCGAATCTTGGCTCAAAAGTCATTTTTTCATTCTCTGTGTGTTAACTGTTGTTGAATCTTTTAAAAATATGAAGTTTGTGGAGCAACTCGATGCCTGGCATCGAGTTTCAGCATAAAGTCGATGCCTGGCATCGACTTCTAGCATACAAGTGGTCTTCTTCATGTGTGTGTAAAAGAGAGTATTTCTGGTGCAGAAAAAGGGCCTAAAAAAGCTCAAAGTCGATGCCCGGCATCGACTTGGACTGAAATTCGATGCCAGGCATCGAATTTTTTATTTTTGGACATCAGGAATACTAAAACATGCAAGATTTCCAGTTTTGGAAGGTCATACAGGGTCATCTTGTGAGGGCCATAACTTGAGTTCTAGAGCTCCGTTTGATGCATATGATAGCTTGTTGGAAAGCTCTACTTATCTAGTTTCAGCCTATAAAGTTTCATCAAGAAATAATACTTGAGCTAGGAGAAATTAGCAAAATACTGAAGGTATGTCATTTCGGTGACTAGGAATTTCTGTAGAAGCAAAGTTCTCACTTTAAGCTATCATTTCTCAAAGTTTGGAGTGGCAATGAGTTAATGGTGACCATAGAGGTGTTCTAGTGTCACATTAATTCATTTCTTGTGGTGTTTTATACATCAACATCAGCAACACATCAAACCCTAAAAACAATGTAGAGGAAATAGCCGATTTGGTAGCAAAGAAACTTAATGTTCAAGGATAGAGGAACTACCCCAATAACCCTCTAAGAGTGGCCATGCTCAGAAGATGTACGCAGTGCGGAGGTGATCATCCTTCCCACTTGTGCACGGAACAGAAAATTGAAGAAGAAAACAAGAATGAAAAGTACAAAAAAGAAGAGGTGGGATCAGTCTTAGCAGATCCCATGCCTGAAGAATTATCCATGTGGATTCACGCATACAAGGCACGAATAAGAGCAAGACCTACCATAGAACAACATGAAAGAGAATATCCTAGAGGTGACCTAGAGAAAGAAAGGTTGGAGATTTGCAAAAAATTAATAGAGGTTGCTCAACAGACCTTAGAGAAACCCGTGTTGCCATTACCCAATACCCGAATTTCCGAAAGAGAATTCCAAGAGTGCGTCATCATTCATGACCACGAAAAACACGAAGTAAGTAATACACAGAATGGCAATTATTGTGAGGATAAAAGGGAAGGATCCATTGTTCCCGAAGTAGAAGGGGAATGGCCTAAAGATTTGTGGGCTAGAGTCCAAGAAGACAGATGGACGAAAGTGGAAGGAATTGAACCACCCTTTGAAGAACTAAAAGCAGATGATGGAATAGAGGGTTCAATACCTGAATTAAATTCAGAAGAAATTTTACCAATAGATCCAAGTGACAAAGGAGATGAGGGAGTAAAGGCTTTGCCAAATTACACAGGAGAGTACAAACATAATTCAGAATTGTATTGCATCCCCTCAATAAGGAAAAAAGAACCAAACCCATCAGTCCAAACATCGGAAATTATACAACACCTTAGAAAGGTCAAAATCCCTTGTACCCTAACTTTGGAAGAACTGTTGAAGGTTAAGCCACATTTGAAGGAGAAATTAATCAGTCAATTGGAGACCAAGACGGAAGAAAAAGAGATATCTGATGAAGTAAACACAGTAAAGATCCCAGTGGATAAGGTAGGAGATTTTAGTGAAGGAGATGAAGGAAACACTTGCCTTCCAATTACTTTTCGGGGTTATACAACCAAAGCCATCTTAGATTCAGGAGCTGGTGTAGGCATTGCTACTAGAGGAATCTGGGAGAAATGGGGAAAACCAGCTTTAAGACCAACGCGTATGAAGATACAAATGGCTGACGGACACACAGAAAGACCCTTGGGATTATTGGAACGAGTAGTTTTCACCACATGCGGAGTTGAATTTGAACACACCTTAGCAATATGTCAATTTGAAAGGGCGAGCAACTATGAAATGATACTTGGGAGACCTTTCATGAGACAGCTAAAGGTTGTGCAAGATTGGGGAAAAGATGTTGTATACTTACAACATGAAGGACCACCACGAGAATAAATCTCCACACTTATACATATCAAGATGTTCCCCCCTTACAATGGAATCAAATTCATAAGGAAGAAGACGATCAGTCAATTCACAGCATAGGTTCTAGTGACCAATCTTGGATGAACGAGGACACTCATCTATGGATATGCCAAACTGCCAGAAAGGAAGAGGATAGGAGGAAAGGATGGCAGCAAAGGCAAGGAGTAGCTAGGTCTATACAAGATCCAGCTTACATGCCTCAAATCTTTTTGGATGAAGAGTTTGAACCTCATGGTTGGATGAAGATTTTAGCGACCCTCTATGTATGTGTGAACGAAGAAGTAATAACTATGAATGAATGTATTGATGAGGAAGGATATGACGTTAGCCTATATGTAGTAGTCCTTCAGGAGGCAGAAGAAGGAGAAGTGATAGAGAAAGAATGGAAGGAGGACTATGAGAGCATTGAGATGGAGCCCGAGCCAATGGAACCAGAGGATGAAAATGAAAAAATAGGAATCACAGCTAACGAAAACAACCAGGAACCTACACAGGAAGAAGAGTTGGAGTTAGATAAAGAGCCAGAAGGTGAAGAAAACAAGCCACAAGATCAGTTTGAAGTGCCAGCCCACTTCAAAAAATATGAAGTAGAAGAGAGAAAAATCGCTATTCAAATGCCAAAACGAGAAGCAGAGCCGGGAATAGCATATGACAATAAAGAACAAACCAAGAAGATAGTAGTAACCTTAGAGGAAGGAGAAGAACGGTGTACTTTCATAGGACAAGATGTCTCAATGGAGGAAGAACAAGAGTTAATACGCCTCATAAGGGAATATCGAGATGTCTTTGCCTGGACCTATAAGGATTTGAAAGGAGTAGATCCATCTATTTGTGCCCATAGAATCCCCATGGCATCCGAAGCCAAACCTTCTAAACAAAGACCATATACATACAATGACGTTTATTCAGCAAAGATAAAGGAAGAGATAGATAAGTTGTTAGATGTTGGATTCATATATGAGATTGAACACACGGAATGGGTGTCACCTTTGGTGGTTGTACCAAAAAAGAATGGGAAGTTAAGAGTGTGTATCAATCTGAAGAAAGTAAATGCCGCGACTATAAGGGATAGTTACCCATTACCCATTATGGATCATCTGTTGGAAAGAGTGGCAGGGAAGGAAGTTTATAGTTTTTTGGATGGCTTTTCAGGGTATAATCAGGTAGCCATTGCTCCTGAGGAACAACACAAAACCGCTTTTGTAACTGAATGGGGAGTATTGGTCTAACGAATGCCACAGCCACCTTCCAAAGATTGATGTGCCATGTATTCAAAGAGTTCCTGAGAAAAAGTATGGAGGTATACGTGGACGATCTATGTACTTATTCAGCTATACGATCAGAGCACATCCCTGAACTAGAAAAAATATTTGCCAAATGTCGACAATATCGAGTATGCCTCAATCCAGAAAAGTGTGTCTTCATGGTTCGACAAGGAAAAATATTAGGACATATTGTCTCTAAAAATGGAATTTCAACTGATGAATACAAAATCAAAGTAATTCTGGATTTACCAAGACCAAAGACTGCTAAAGAAGTACAGGCATTTATGGGACACTGTGGATACTATCGAAGATTTATACATATGTATGCCATAATTGCTAGACCTCTCTATCCACTCTTGACTCAATTTAATTGGACCGAGGAATGTGAGAAAGCCTTCAATGAGTTAAAGAATCGATTGAGTTCAACACCAATCCTTCGAGTACCTAACTGGAATAAGCCATTTCACATTCATGTGGATGCTTCCAAGTTTGCCATTGGTTGTATCTTAGCTCAACCTGCAGATACAGGAAAGCTAGACCACCCTTTAGCCTATGCCAGTAGACAATTAAATCAAGCAGAACGCAATTATACCACCACGGAGAGAGAAGGCCTAGGGATGGTGTACGCAGTGAAAAATTTCAGACATTACTTGTTGGCAAACAAATTCAAATTCTTCATTGATCATCAAGCCCTACTGTACTTAGTCAATAAACCCTGCAATACCGGAAGACTATGTTGATATATTTAGGTAGTGATGTGTGTGAACACTCTAGGACCGCCGGGGCACTTTTTTCCCTCTTTAGGAGGTTTTTTTCCCCCGGCTTGTATATACGCCTATTGCCCTAATGGGCTACTTATCTTTGTACATTCTCTAGTAATACATTCAGTCTTGTGTGTTGTGCTCCAAGCTTCTTCTTCTTCATTGTGCTGTTCGCGTGCTTCCGCAGACGTCTAACTCCAACAATTGGTATCAGAGCAGGTCGTTGCTTCTTCTAGGGCGCCGTCGACACTCCTCCGTTTGCAGTCTCAGATTCGCACAAAATTTGGTGAGCATACTCACGGTGTTTCTGAGATCAAAACGGCTTCGCTTTGTGGTGCCGAAATCGCGATCTGAGCTCGTTTCGGCCTCCGAACGCACTATCGCAGTGCTTGTGCAGGCTATTTCGTCCTTTTGTGCCAAAGGTATATACCAGTTTCTGTTCGCCAGTTTAAGCGTCTCGAAGTCTGCTACAGGTCTAGTAGAACTCGTCTGGGCAGTTCTTTTCAACTTTTTGAGATACAGTCAATTTTCTGCATCAAGGTATTTTAGTCATCGGCCATGGCTGAAAGCAGTGATGTATTCCGTATGTTGGCTGTTGAGGATAAGTTGGATGGTACCAACTACCCATTATGGGCTTATATGATGCGACATGTACTGGTTGCAAAAGGATTGTGGAACATTGTGCAGGGTGTTGAAAGACGTCCTGTTACACCTGTAACGACAGGTACTGCAAATACAGGTGTTGGAGCTGATGAAGATGGTGTCGAAGATGATATTCCGCAGATTCCTGTTCGTGCTGCTGTTTCTGTTGCACCTATTGCAGAGCAGATTCGTTGGGATGGCAGAGATGCCCAGGCACATGCATTGATAGCTTTGTCTGTCAAACGTGCCATTATTCCTCACATTCGCTCTTGCAGAACAGCAAAGGATGCTTGGGATACACTTACCACTTTGTACCAGGCTAGGAATGAGGCTCGTGTTGCTTACCTCCGAAAACAGTTGGAGAGTGAGCACATGAATGAAGGTGATTCGATGGACAGTTTTCTTACAAAGATCAAAGACCTGAAGGAACAATTGATTTCTGCTGATGAGGTTATACCAGATAGCTCACTTGTGCAGACCGTTCTGAATGGCCTTCCTGATTCATATCAAAGTTTTGCCTCTACTCTTCGATTGATGATGAAAGGCAATCCGAATGCCTTGTCATTTGAGGAATTAGTCTCTGTTCTGTTGCAGGAAGATCAGTCTAGGCAGAACAGGTCCATTATGCGTGTTGTAGATCAAGCTTTCCTGGCTAGTCAGAAGGGCAAAGGAAAATGGAGCTCTTCTACTAGTAAGCAGAAATCTGCAAATGTTGCACAATCGAAGAACCAGGATAAAGATGAGAAGAAATCAGAAAAGCAGAAATTGTTCTGCAAGTACTGTAAAGGAAATGATCATATTATAAAGAACTGTGCAAAACTGGCTGCTAAAGAGGCAAAGAAGAAAGAGGCTGGAATGGTTGTTGCAGAGGCCTCTACACCAAAAACAGAGTTGCAAATCTTGTGCAGGAACAAGAATGGGCGTTTACTTCTGTCTGCAGTTTTGACCCATCTTCTCATGATCAGTGCATGTCTGCAGTAGACTCAGATGTTTGGTACTTTGACAGTGGGGCAACCAAACATATTACCTCGCAGCGCAGTTTCTTCTCTTCACTTGAGCCTGCCCCTACAGGGAATACTGTCACATGCGCCAATAACTCCTCTTATCTTGTTATGGGAGTTGGCAAGATCATTCTGACTACTGCTGATGGTAGTTCTTTCACTTTGTCAGATGCTTTATTTGTGCCAGGGATCAAAAAGAACCTGTTATCAGTCTCTGCATTAGCCAAGATTGGCTTGGTTGTGAAATTCGTTGATGATAGGTGTACAGTCCATGATCTCTCAAATGGCGATGTGATTATTGCTTCTGGCATTTTATGTCGTGGGCTGTATAAGCTCATAGACTATGAAAAATCTGTGAATGATTTGGCATGTGCAGTTCATGATTCTCAGGCTATGTCAGATGCAAAGCTTTGGCATGCACGCTTTGGTCATCTGAATTTTGCTAGTTTGTTACGCCTGCAGAAATCTGAAATGGTGTCCTCTTTGCCCAAACTTGAGGCACCTGGAAAACATGTTTGTGAAGGCTGTATTTTGGGCAAAATGCAGCGTTCTTCCTTTCCAAAAGATGGTTCAGTTCGGGCTATGCAGAAATTGCAGCTTGTACATAGTGATGTCTGTGGTCCTATGCAGACACCCTCTTTTGGAAATTACCTTTACTTCGTGACTTTCATTGATGATTTTTCCAGGCATGCATGGGTATATCCACTCAAAGCAAAGTCCGAAGTGTTCATGTGCTTCAAACAGTTTTTGGTTTTGGCTGAAAATCTGTCAGCATGTAAAATGGGCACCCTCCGTTCTGATCGAGGGGGGGAATATATGTCTTCAGATTTTAATGCATTTCTGGCTGAACGTGGGATAAAACACCAGTGTACAGTGCCGTATACACCTCAACAGAATGGAGTTGCTGAACGAAAGAACAGGTCACTCATGGAGATGGTGAGGTGCATGGTCAAAAGTCAGGCTTTACCACATAGTTTCTGGCTTGAGGCTGTCATGTGTGCAGCATATGTACTGAACAGGTGTCCCACGAAAGCGTTGCAGTCTATCACTCCATATGAGGCTTGGCATGACCGCAAGCCATCTGTTGCTCATCTGCGTGTTTTTGGTTGTTTGGCATATGCATTAGTGCCTGAACAACATCGCAAAAAATTGGATGATAAGGCAGTAAAATGTATTTTTGTTGGATACAGTTCTGAAAGTAAAGGCTATCGTCTGTATCATCCACAGACTAAACGCATTCTGGTTAGCCGTGATGTTGTCTTTGTGGAAGATGCTATTCAGCCATTGCTTTCATGTACTAAGGAGACATCTGTTAGCTCCAAAGACATGTATGATACTTTGATACCTCTTTTTACAGGTGGACAGGCTAGCGCTGGTCCTAATGAGGCAACTTCTCAGCCTTTGCAGGTTTCATATGATGATGCAGATCATTCCATTTCTGATGCAGATTTACATGATGCACTTGTTGATGAGAGAGCTGATATTGAACAGGCACTTGTTGATGAGAGAGCTGATATTGAACACGCAAAAACTATGCCAAAATGGCTGGTGCAGACTTTGCGTGACAGCAAATTAGATGCACCTTTGTCATAGCGTACTCGTTCAGGCTCTCATAGTACCTCCTTTGCATCAGATTGCTATGCTATGGCTGCATCTAGTCTCTGTGATGAGAATGAGCCTGTTTCTTTTGATGAAGCACAAAATTCAAAAAATTGGATGGCTGCTATGCAATCTGAATATGATGCTATAATGAAGAATGGTACATGGTCTTTATGTGACTTGCCTCCTGGCAAGAAGGCCATTGGCACTAAGTGGGTATACAAGCTGAGGCGTAAACCTGATGGTACAGTTGACAGGTATAAGGCTAGGCTTGTTGCAAAGGGTTATGCGCAGGAAAGAGGCATTGATTTTGATGAGACCTTTGCACCTACATGCCGTATGACTACTGTTCGGAGCATTTGTGCACTTGCAGCCCATCATGGTTGGAATGTACATGAGTTGGACATTAAAACAGCATTTCTGAATGGTGACTTGCATGAAGAAGTGTATGTTTTTCAGCCCCGTGGCTTTGTGCAGAAAGGGCATGAAAACCAGGTGTGCAGGTTAAAGAAGGCGTTATATGGTTTAAAGCAAGCACCACGTGCTTGGTATGAGAAAATACATGCCTATCTGATTGCACATGGTTTTGAGAACAGTCCAACTGAAAGCACCTTATATGTTAAGCGTGCTAATGATGTGCTTTTGATCATTGTTGTCTATGTAGACGACATGCTGCTCACTGGTCCTCTTGAGAAGCATATTGCTGATTTCAAGGCTGATTTGCATGCCTCATTTGAGATGTCTGATTTGGGGCATTTGCATCACTATTTGGGCATTCAGTTTATGCAAGTTGATGGTGGAATGGCTTTGTGTCAAACAAAATATATTGACACATTATTGCAGCGTTTTGGCCTTGAAGACTGTAAGCCTATTGCCACTCCTATGGAGACAGGTTTACGATTGAGTCTTCATGATGTTGGAGATGCATTTGGTGCTGTTCTCTATCAGCAGGCTGTTGGATGCTTGATTTACTTATGCATTACTCGGCCAGATATTCAGTTTGCTGTCTCATAGATGAGCAGGTTTATGCATTGCCCAGGAGTCAGGCATTGGAAAGCGGTTAAGCGCATCTTTCGCTACTTGAGTGGTACTCGGCTACTTGGGTTGTTTTATCCCAAGGGGGGATCACTACCGCCAGATTTGCATGCTTTTTCTGACTCAGATTGGGCTGGTTGCTATGACACTCGTGTGTCCACCAGTGGTTTTTGCTTCATGCTTGGTAGCTCATGTATATCTTGGTTGACCAAGAAGCAGCCTACTGTGGCCACTTCCAATTGTGAGGCTGAGTATAGGGCAGCTTTCACAGCGACTGTTGAGTGTGTGTGGCTCAGACGCCTTATGGCTGACTTGGGTGTTGGCCAGTCTTCTGCCACCACCATCTTCACTGACAGTCAGAGCACATTGGCAGTTGCGAGGAACCCTGTGTTCCATGCTCGCACTAAGCACATTGAGGTGCATTATCACTATGTCAGGGAGAGGTTCTCTGCTGGGGAGATCAGCTTGGCATATGTGCCCACGCAAGAGAACATTGCAGACCTTTTCACGAAGGCTCTGCCTAGGGAGAAGTTTGAAGCTTTCCGCAAAGCTTTGGGCTTACTTCCTTTTGTGGAGTGATTTCCACATAGCTCGGCACTTCCTTATACATGAGTACCAGCTCCTTGTTCACCGCATCACTCCTAGGGGGGATTTGTTGATATATTTAGATAGTGATGTGTGTGAACACTCTAGGACCGCCGGGGCACTTTTTTCCCTCTTTAGGAGGTTTTTTTCCCCCGGCTTGTATATATGCCTATTGCCCTAATGGGCTACTTATCTTTGTACATTCTCTAGTAATACATTCAGTCTTGTGTGTTGTGCTCCAAGCTTCTTCTTCTTCCTTGTGCTGTTCGTGTGCTTCCGCAGACGTCTAACTCCAACAGACTAGTACGATGGTTTTTATTGTTAATGGAATTTGATTTTGAAGTAGTAGTCAAGAAAGGAAATACTCACATAAGAGCAGATCACTTATCAAGAATGACCCATGGAGAACCACCCATACGAGTACTCGATGATCTGCCAGATACGTACCTTTTTAACCTGGAAGTATGTCCCCAATGGGCAAAAAAGTTGATCCCTATACTCACGCATGGACCTAAAGATGGGATCACACCAAACCCCACCCAAGACCTTTGGAAGACTAAAAACCTTCATATCATTGCAAGAAGTTTGTATCACCAAGATTCAAGTGGATTACTCATGAGATGCATAGAAGAAGAGGAACAAGAAATGTGGCTTCAGAAAGCACATGTAAATCAATGGAAAACTCATTTGAATGCAAACAAAACATGGCAAATCCTGAGGAGGTTAGGCATATATTGGCCGACCATGCAGAGAGACGCACACAACTATGTATCAGCTTGCCAAACTGTGAAGAGATGGATAAGTATGTGTTTGAAGATGAAGAGGTGTTGCAAAATCCTTGATCTACACCAGCCAAATGAACTCCAGGAGTAGATGGTGGGCCCTTTTAGCTGCCAATGGATGTATTAGACACCCTATGTACCTTGGAAGATCACTCTCAAAAAGATAGATCAAAACAGATAAGTTGGAGTTAGCTCAGAGGTGAAAACTTGCTATTCTTGGTTCATACACCTGTCCAGTGTTTTACATAATTCTCTGAGCACAGCAAAAATTAGCTTAATTACTCTTGGGGAAGTCTAGGTAACTCAAAGAGGTAACTTTCAAGAATAATCTCATCAAAAATAATGAACCACACACTGAGAATGAGTTTTAACAACTGATGACATCATCCCGATTTTCACGGGCTGCTACAGTTTGCAACCAGTGAGCAGAAACATCAACATAACTCAAAATGTAGGAACCCAATGATTATGAAAATTTGTATGGTTATACTAGACAGTAAGATGAATCCAACAAGCTTGAAATCACTGAATTTGGATAAGTAATCACTGAGAAACACCTATGACAAGATGAGTGAAAAAGTCAGGTACCTGATAGAGAAGTGAAGATGAACAGACCCTGTTGACTTCAAATGAACATAACTGAAGGTTGCAACATCCAAATGACATGAAAATTTGTGAGCATATAGTAGACTTATAGAGCTAACTTTACCAAGTTAAATCACTAAAAATGATGCACCAAGCTCAGAGAAAACATCTCTGCAAGCTGACTGAGAAAATTGAGAGTAATGGCAGTGAGTAGTACACTTCACAAGAACATGGAAAGATGAACTCAAATAATCATGAAAATGAAAGTATATTGCTTGTACAATACAATGACTTACTGATACATATGTGTGACTTGTAATCACACCTTGATATGGCATAAAGCTCAGCTCTTGGAGGTCTTCACATAGGTCTCTCTAACCACGACTAAAACTGCCATCTATTTATAGTTGAGTTTGGGAGGCTAACTTCCCTCAATCACTCTCCAATCAGTCAATGATTGATTTGATTCTCTACCTACAACAAATCATGAATTCGTGGCTCCTCTTTCCATTCTTGATCAAGTGGACTCAACCACTTAAGATTCTTTCACTTTTACATTAAGTAAACTCTTCAAAAGTTACAAGAGGTAGTTCACAAGTGAACTTTACATAGTCTTCATTTTAAGGTTTTTCTATGACTTTGTGGGACTCAAGCCAATACTTAGGCTTGTCATAGACTTGCTCCAACAACTCCCCCTCAAGCCAAGTATGCTTGAGGTCTTCAATCTTCCAAGATTACCTGCAAACCAATCATAGCCTTGAATTTGCAAAGCTTTGTACCATCCAATGCTTTGGTTAGAATATCTGCACATTGTTGATGAGTGGACACATATGATATTTGAATCTCTTTGCTTAGAACCTTCTCTCGTACATAGTGATAATGAACTTCAATATGTTTAGTCCTTGCATGAAAAATAGGATTAGCAGCCAAGTGAATAGAACTCATATTGTCACAAAAAATAGTTGGAGTTCCAAACTCCAATCCAAGATCTTTGAATAATGTCTTCATCCACATAGCTTCTTGTGTAGCTATGGCAAGACCTCTATATTCAGCTTCAGTAGAAGAGAGAGCAACTGTGGGTTGCTTCTTGGATGACCATGAAATAAGCTTTGAACCTGCAAAGGTAAGATAACCTGAAGTGCTCCTTCTATCTTCCTTGGAGCCAGCCCAATCTGCATCATAAAATAGCTTCAAACCTAAATCAGATACATAAGGATAATAAAGTCCTTCATTTATGGTTCCTTTGAGATACTTGAGAATCCTTTTGGCAGCATCCATATGTGGTTTCCTTGGTGTGTGCATAAATTGGCTTAGCACAATCACACTGTAACATATATCTACTCTTGTCAATGTGGCATAGTTGAGACTACCCACTAGACTTTGATATGATGTGATGTCCTCTATGATTTCACCTTCATGTGAGTTCAATTTGTGATTGACCTCCATTGGAGTACCTGCAATCTTACAATCTTGCATCTTGAATTTTGCCAACATGTCCTTAATTTACTTTCTTTGAGTGAGAAACAAACCATGATCTTTGTAGACAACTTCCAAACCTAGGAAGTAGGTAAGTGAACCCAAATCACTTATCTTGAACTCTTCTCTCATCTGATCTTTGATGTTCTTCATACCATCTGCATCGTTTCCTGTCAATATAATATCATCTACATATACACATAGGTAGATGACCTCAAAGTTACTCTCTTTAATAAAGAGTGAAGGATCTGCCTTGCTTGGTTGAAAGCCTTTGTCCTGCAAGAATGAAACAAGCCTGAAATTCCAAGCTCTTGGAGCTTGCTTGAGACCATACAATGCTTTGTTAAGTTTACACACATAATCGGGATAAACTTGATTCTCAAAACCAGGTGGTTGTGCCATATATACCTCTTCTGTTATCCAACCATTCAAAAATGCATTCTTTACATCTAGTTGAAGTATCTTCCAATTTTTGGAAGAGGCAATACTAAGCAAAACCCTAATAGTAGGCATCTTTGCCACAGGAGAGAAGGTCTCCTCATAATCAATTCCTTGAGTTTGTGCAAAGCCTTTTGCTACAAGCCTTGCCTTATACCTGTTAATTGAACCATCAGAATTCTTCTTGAGTTTATAGACCCATCTTGAGCCTATTACCTTCATGGATGAAGTCTTGGGCACCAAATCCTAAGTGTTGTTTTCCTCAAGTGCTTCAATCTCTTCCTTCATTGCATGCTTCCATTCTGTTTTTTCTTTGGCCTCTTCAAATGATGATGGCTCATCTTGGTTTATGTCCTGTGCTATGTAGATAGAATGTTTAGTTACTAATGAGGTGTCAAACCCATACCTTTCTGGTTTTTTCTTTTCCCTCATAGATCTTCTTAGGCCATGATGTGATGATTCTGCCTCATGTCCAAGTTCCTGCAATTTTGCTTTACCTTTAGACTTCCATGCTTTGACCTTTTCCATGTGAGATTCTTCATCATCCTCCGAGGTGTCTTGTTCTTCAATCTTTGATTGTTCTCTACCAAGCTTTGGAAAATCTTCTTCAAGATCATATGGTAAATTGATCTTCCTGCATGAATCTTCATACCATGAATTGTTCTCATCAAAAACTACATCTCTGCTTACCAAGAATCCTTTGTTGGTAGGGTTGTATAACCTGTAGCCCTTTTGATTGTTGTCATATCCAATAAATACACACCTTTCTGCCTTTGGATCCATCTTGCCTCTAACCTGTGAAGGAACATGAGCAAAAGCAATACATCCAAAAATTTTACAATGATCTAAGCTTGGTCTTCTTCCATTCCAAGCCTCATATGGAGTCATCCCATCAAGGGATTTTGAAGGCAACCTGTTAATCAAGTAAGTGGCTGTAGATACAGCCTCAGCCCATAAGTAATTAGGTAAATGCTTTTCATTTAACATAGACCTTGCAGCTTCAACAATTGTCCTATTCCTCCTTTCCGCCACTCCATTTTGCTCAGGAGTGTACCTTGTAGTTACCTCTCTTTTGATTCCTCTTTCTTGAAGAAAAGAATCAAACTCATGGGAGAAGTATTCTCCCCCTCTATCTGACCTTAGCCTTTTTAGTGATTTACTTGTTTGATTCTCCACAAGAGCCAAATATCTTTTGAAACATGAAAAAACTTCATCTTTGTGTTTCATAAAGAACAGGATAGTCCATCTGCTGCAATCATCAATAAAGGAAACATAATACCTTGATCCAGATATTGAAGCTTCCTTGCTAGGTCCCCATACATCTGTATGAACCAACTCCAAGAGATCTCCATGCATATAACCTTTCTTCATGAATGGTAACCTGTGAGACTTTCCAAATTGACATGCACTACACTTATAAATCATATGTTGTTTTGACAAATTAGGAAGTCCAAGTACACTTTGGTCCCAGCAGATTTGCTTTAATGACCTATCACCAATATGTGCTAACCTTTTATGCCATACTTCCAATTCTGTGAGTGTCTGACTACCATAATTAAAGAGAGCAATGTTTCTAGTGTCCTGTAATTCAAATGTGAACAATCTACCTGTCTTTTCACCTTTTGCAATTCTTCTGAATCCTTGACTTGGATCTTCAACAAATGCTCCTTCTTTTGTGAACCTGACTTGCAACCCTTTCTCTACTATCTGCCCAACACTTATCAAATTCTTTGTAATGGTAGGGACATAGAGTACCTTACTGAGTAGGTTGATGTTTCCATGAGGTGCTTTGACATTGCCTATTTTCTCCACAGGATGTTTTGTATCATCTCCTGTTTGTACCTCATGCTTATTCCTTGGATCTTCTAAATCTGATAGGAGTGCCACATTTCCTGCCACATGATTTGAACAACCTGAATCTATGTAGAAAACATGCTCATCAGATTTACCTTTTGGCATAGCCATGTTCATGATCAATAATGAATCCTCTTTGTTTGAGTCTTCTGTGTAGTTATTGTAGTCTCTCCTTCCTTTGTAGCCTCCTTGATAGTTTGAATGATTGTAGTTGTTGTAGTTGCCATGATAGTTGTTGAACCTTCCTCTTGAGTAGCCATAACTTCCTCTATTGTATCCTCTACCTCTTTGATTCCTGGAATTCCTAAAGCAATTTTCAGTTGTATGATTAGTTAATCCACAAATAGAACATGAGTTGGAGTCTTGGGATCTCCCCTGACTTGTCTACCTCCTCTTCCTCTACCTCTGCCATGTCTTCCTCTACCTGCATAGTTAGCTTGATATGTACATGCTTCATCATCCACTTTCTTTGCCTTTCCTTTGTTATCTTTAGACTTGCTTTTATCCGTGTATAAAGCTGAAGATTGATTACCTTTAGAGCTTTCTCCATTTTTGATAAGCTTTGCCTCTTGAGTAAGTAGTTGTCCAATGAGTGTGTTGAAATCAGGTACATGCATGTCCATGTACAAATCCATAGCTGTGGTGAATGCTTCCCACTTGTCATCTGCCTTCAAGCCATTGATGACCTGCCTTACAATTTGTTCTTCATCTATTACCTCTCCAATGCTTCCCAACTGATCCGCTATGTCCTTGAGCTTTGTGACAAAATCAGTCACATTTTGTTTGGGAGCCTTCTTGAGAGTTGTGAAATCCAACCATAGTTGATGCTTCCTAGCTTTAGTACTTGAAGAAAAGAAAGCTTCAAGTGCATCCCACACTTCCTGAGGTGTCTTACAACTTCTAATGTGAGGCAACAAAAAATCTGAGATAGAGTTGAGGAGATAAGACCTTGCAAGTGCATCCTTGGAGCACCATGTCCTCAATCTTTCTTTCTCTTCTTGTGTTGGTTGACTTTTGTTCCTGAAACTTGGCATAACTTCATCTCCAGCCACATAACCATATAAACTTCTACATTGGAGATAAGCTTCCATTCTTAATGACCAAGCTGAGTAGTTACCTCTGTCCAATTTGTCAATTGATGAAGGAAATCCATCTGCCATGTTGTCCAACCTTGCTCTGATACCACTGTGAAAAGATGGATAAGTATGTGTTTGAAGATGAAGAGGTGTTGCAAAATCCTTGATCTACACCAGCCAAATGAACTCCAGGAGTAGATGGTGGGCCCTTTTAGCTTGCCAATGGATGTATTAGACACCCTATGTACCTTGGAAGATCACTCTCAAAAAGATAGATCAAAATAGATAAGTTGGAGTTAGCTCAGAGGTGAAAACTTGCTATTCTTGGTTCATACACCTCTCCAGTGTTTTACATAATTCTCTGAGCACAGCAGCAATTAGCTTAATTACTCTTGGGGAAGTCTAGGTAACTTAAAGAGCAAACTTTCAAGAGTAATCTCATAAAAAATAATGAACCACACACTAAGAATGAGTTTTAACAACTGATGACATCATCCCGATTTTCACGGGCTGCTACAGTTTGAGACCAGTGAGCAGAAAAATCAACATAACTCAAAATTTAGGAATCCAATGATTATGAAAATTTGTATGGTTATATTAGACAGTAAGCTGAATCCAACAAGCTTTAAATCACTGAATTTGGATAAGTAATCACTGAGCAACACCTCTGACACGATGAGTGAAAAAGTCGGGTACCTGACAGAGAAGTGAAGATGAACAGACCCTGTTGACTTCAAATGAACATAACTGAAGGTTGCAACATCCAAATGACATGAAAATTTGTGAGCATATAGTAGACTTATAAGCTAACTTTACCAAGTTAAATCACTAAAAATGATGCACCAAGCTCAGAGAAAACATCTCTGCAAGCTGACTGAGAAAACTGAGAGTAATGGCAGTGAGTAGTACACTTCACAAGAACATGGAAAGATGAACTCAAATAATCATGAAAATGAAAGTATATTGCTTGTACAATACAATGACTTACTGATACATATGTGTGCCTTGTAATCACACCTTGATATGGCATAAAGCTCAGCTCTTGGAGGTCTTCACATAGGTCTCTCTAACCATGACTAAAACTGCCATCTATTTATAGTTGAGTTTGGGAGGCTAACTTCCCTCAATCACTCTCCAATCAATCAATGATTGATTTGATTCTCTACCTACCACAAATCACGAATTCGTGGCTCCTCTTTCCATTCTTGATCAAGTGGACTCAACCACTTAAGATTATTTCACGTTTACATTAAGTAAACTCTTCAAAAGTTACAAGAGGTAGTTCACAAGTGAACTTTACATAGTCTTCATTTTAAGGTTTTTCTATGACTTTGTGGGACTCAAGCTAATACTTAGGCTTTTCATAGACTTGCTCCAACACAAACTTGTCAAGAACAAAGTCTAGACGAGAACTCCACTCTATGCTACTCCACAATAGCACCAACATGAAGCATGCCACTGGTAAAGTTCTTAAAGACCCAAGAATACCCAGAAGGAGCCACTTCGGCAAGGAAACGTGCACTTTTAGAACAGAGAAAGGATTATGCCATTATAGGAAAACAACTTTTCAAACGAGGAAGAGATAATCAATTACGTTTGTGCATTCATGAAGACGAACATCTTGTTGTTTTAGAGATGGCACATACAGGAGCTGCAGGAGGGCACTTCTCTGCAGATAAAACAACAAAAATGATCCTCTTTGCTTGAATGTGGTTGCCAACTCTACATCAAGATGCCATAACATATGTGCAATGATGTGATACTTGTCAACGGACAAAATATCCAATTAGAAGAGATGAGATGCCACTGAGACCCATGATGAGTGCCAGAGCTTTCACCAAATGGGGAATAGACTTCATAGGACCGATTAGCCCACCAGCAAAAGGTACCCATGCTGAATATATAATTGTAGCCACAGAATATCTGACCAAATGGGTTGAAGCCAAAGCAACAAAGAAAATGACGCAAGAACTACGGCCAAGTTTCTCTTTGAGAACATTTTCACTAGATTTGGACTACCGATAGAAATTGTGAGTGATAGAGGTATGCACTTTGTGAATGAAGTTATAGAAGCCTTACTGAATGAATTCTTGGTAATTCATAAGAAATCAGCTCCCTATCACCCACAAGCCAATGGACAAGCCGAAAGTTCGAATAAAATCTTGTGTACAGTTCTCACAAAAATTGTTAACAATGGTAGATCAGATTGGGATAAGCAATTACATCATGCTTTATGGGCTTTTCGTGTAGCCTACAAAACCGCCATAGGCACTACTCCTTTTAACTTAGTATATGGACAAAATGCTATTTTGCCAATTGATTTCTTAATTCCCACTCTCAGAGTAGCAAATACTTACGAGTGGATGGGACATGAACTATCAGCTCAATTGGATCAAATAGAAAAGCTTCACGAAACTAGGTTACAAGCAGTAGCAGGCATTTATGCTGCTAAACGACGACAGAAAGCCTACTTTGATGCTCACATTAAGGACAAAAATTTGAAGGAAGGAGATTTAGTCTTGGTATATACCTTGAAACAACACGCTAAGAAGTTGCAGAAGAGAGAATATGGCCCATTAATCATCAATCGTATATCGACAAGTGGAGCCATCAGTTTAGCAACCCTGGATGGAGAAGTATTACCGAACTATATCAGTGGATGTCAAGTGAAAAATATCTAGAACCGTTGACTGAAGAAACAATGTCACAATTAATCAAGGGCAAGAATAGATGCATCGAAGAGGAAAGGATACGAGAAGAAGCGAGACAGGAAGCCCTAGAACGAATTAAGAAACGAAAAGAGTGGATGAGAGAGCGAGATGAGAGATATCGACTAGGAGAAGAACTCATCCCAATGGCTGATTTTAGAGCCACTAAAAGCCTAGGTCCACAGAGAACACAACCGCATTTAAATTTGGGAGCGGATAAAATGGAGTACCACTTAGTGGATGCTCTCATTGACACAGGAGCTGCCATAAGCTGTATCAAACTTTCTTTGACCCAGAAACTCAAAGAGGAATTACGTCCATCGATGGCACAGTTGATAGGAATAGGAGGAACAATTACTCAATGTATAGGTGAAATCACCTTACTTCTGCATCTTGGCAACAACACTATGGAGCAGAAACTATTAGTGTGTCGTGATCAGGATTTACTCAAAGATGTAGTGTTAGGTCAAGACTGGATTTACGAATATGAGGTGACCATTCAATTGGCTTTAGGATACATCTCAGTCAGGATAGGACATTGTGAAGTATTCAGTTTGCTAGACGAACGACCAATCATCACCGCAAGCTTAGAGCCAAAAATTCACTCTAATGAACACAGTCATGACTGCATGCTCAATAGTACTATAGAAAACCCTTCATCAAGTACTTCATGAGAGGACACATTGAATCTTGCTTGCCTTCCACCTTCTAGCCCAGCAAGTCACAAGAGTGTCAATCAATCTGAAACCAACCTCAGTGAAGCACCATGCACAAGAGAGACTAGTCCTCTGAATGATTCAAAGTCTGTACCTATTAGAATATACCCTATTCTGTACACTAAACGAGCTTGGATAAGAAAGGATCAAAGGGATGCATATTTTCAGCAACAGAAACATCTTCGACATCGGAGCAACCAATCAAATAACAGAGCAAATCATTTTGAGCACCAAAGTCAACAATGAATTGCTAGGATATGGATTCCAAAGAAAGTAATAACCGCTCAACCGGATCGATCGCAAATATGGATTCCAAAGAAAGTAATAACCGCTCAACCAGATCGATCGCAAATATGGATTCCAAAATCATGTGCTCCAAAGGCGCTAAACCAAAACGATGAACCATTGCATAAGGAGAACCAATACCAATATGGACTATGGGCAAAACAGCCAAAGAAGAATAGCAACAGGAAAAAGAAGGAGTCTGCAAATGCAACACAAGCCAGTGCGAGATTCAAAAAGCAGATAGAGCAACCGTACAACAGGAGAAGAACCACATTCATCAGGAATGTGCAGAATACAATACCTCCCGACAGAATGAGATAGATTTGGGTGCCGAAAGACAAGACAGACTGCATGCATCATCCAACTACTTCCAGTTGCACACATATGGAGTTATCAGGACCCAAAGTATGCATGATAGGGCCACATTACAAGGCCAAGCATTCAGCACATCTTCCTTCTATTTCAGGATAGTCGAGCACATTTTCCTCTTGGGAAATAGGAGAGCACTTGTACATACATTACGAAAATCACTCTAAAAATAATAACCGCTTCGGCTATGATCTAACCTTTCTGTTTTTCTTTTCAGATGAAAACATAAAAATCTAAAAAAAATTTGGAACAATACAGGTATTACCTTTCTCACACCCACGGGAAAGGGACGACACCATTCACTCGGAGCAATGTCAAGCTTATGACAAACAAATAAAGGAGGATTTCTGATAATATGTGGCCACTAATTCATACTCTATATTGAGTGCAGATGGCATCTACTAATTTCGAAGCTACGCAAGAGGAAGAGGTCCAGCTTCTTCCACTTGAATCCATAACAAAAGCAAGAGGCCATTGGTTTCGGGATGACCAACCAGTGTTAAACCTCATTTTCATGGCCACTATCAAGATCATGGATAGGGATCACTATTTCCCTATCATGTCGCAAGAGTTCAAAACTATAATACAAGGATTACCGCATATCGAGGATGTGTGGAAATAGGCAGGCCTAGAGGCATTTCTCAAATTGCCAATTTACATACCAGATTTTCAAAGCTGTACACAAGTAATGAATACACTGCAGCCTGCAGCAACGAAGATATCAGTTCCCGAAGCACGAGTCTTGGATAAAGTAGGAACATGGAAAACCATTCAATTCACACATGAACTAATCAACAAAGCCTTTGGATGGAATCAGGAAGGGATCACTAATGTCAAAGAGGAATGTCATGATCCTAAAAAATGTCCTTTTTGGATATCAACAGGATTGATATTGAAGAGGTTGTCCGTCTGGTGCACCAACATTTTTGTTTCCCAAGTATGCACAGATATACTGCACCACAAAAGATTGTCGTACAACTACTCTCGCATGCAATGAGAAAAGTTGGGAATAAAGTAAATATGACAGGCTATGTCCAAGAAAGATTATTTGACGCTCAGAAGAAGTGGGGCCATAAGAAGTTTCCAAATGGGAGTTCAGCTTTGACATTACTTATATATGAAGCTCTTGAGATGAAAAACTGCTTGTGTGAGATGCCAACCTCAGAAGGGCTAGCCAAATATGCTAAATCCGCTACGGTCCCCAAGAAAAAGAAAATAGCTGTTGTTATTGAAGAAGTAGGAACCAGTTCACAAAAACCCATGAGGGGTACAAAGCGTCTAAGAGAGGAAGAAGCCCAAGCTACACCCCAATCAAAGCGGACACACATTCTTCCAAAGATTACGAGGGCTCAAATGCCTATTACTAAGAGAGATCTCTCTGCCGCCCTAGAAGAGACACATCAGTATATGCAAGGGCAGGTAAACCTGAATGTCCAAGGTCATCACTATAGACAAGCAAGTCAAGAGAAACAACAAATGCATCAAGAAAAGACCCCAAAACAACCCGGGAGATATAAAGAACTGGGCTTAGATGATTCTAGTTCCAATACAGAATCCAGTCACGAAAAAGACACCGTAGACACTGACATAGGGACAGAAACTCATGAAGAAGAATGGACAGAGACCAATCAAATCGAAGTGATGCCGGACAACCACGAAGAAACGGAAAAGAACATAGAAGATTCTAATGAACGTGAGCATGTCATTCAATTGAATGATACTACAAAAATCAGCATCAAAGAAGCTCCAACAACTGTTACATATGCAAAACCACCTATCAAAGAGGAAGTACAAACTCCAGTGAACGCAGATTCGGAGCTATTACAAAACAAAGAGCAGATAGTGATTGAGGTACCAGATGATACACCTCAAGGAAACATTGAACACATGGTGGCTGAGCCAAGGATCCAACTTCAGATTAGGCAGCCCCATGACACTACGTTACATGTGGCACAAAGCAGGATGTCACAATCGGCAAGGAACCTAGTATACCAACAACATGGCTGAATGTGGATGTCACTCAGTTGAAACCTGTAGTCAAGCAATGATTCAGACAGCTATGGATACACCACAACAACAGATGATGGACATAGATGCAGATTATGATAAGGCCATGAGAGAAAAAAGTCAATTCCAAATAATGAGCGAACAATTCTCATCGCAATTAATCCAGGCCCAAAAAAAGAGATAGCAATAAAAAACACGGAGTTGCTCAAAGTCAAAACACAATATGCCACATGAATCACTCAGCATCTCCAACTCCAAACACAGCTCACGGAATTACAAAGATTACATGATGCAAGCGAAGCTGACAAAGAAAGAATGAAGGCTATAAGCACTCTACTGGAGACACAACTAAAGTTGTACATGGAAGAGAATGACACCTTACGAAGCCGGAATAAAGAATTGATGAAATCATTGTTATATGATCAACCTATTGAACAACAAGAGTCATCCGAAACTAAAGAAAAAGAATTAAGAGATCAGCTAGTACAATACGCAGATCTGCTGAGACAAGAGCGAGAATTGAAAGAAGAATGGGAACGGAAGTACAGTCAGGAAATAAATGAACTAAAAAAGCAGTTGAATACAGCACATGGGAAACTCGCAGCAAGCTAGAGTGAAAACATGGACAATGTCGCTGAAATTGGAAATGAATTGCTTGCAGCAAAGGAAGCACTCAGAGCAGCCATGCAAGAAAATAAAGAGAAGACTGAACGTATAGAGCAATTAGAAATTCACATCAACCAGAATGCAACGATCGGGACACCAGTAGTGCCAGCTAAGGAAAATCCTACTGACGAGGTAGAGGTACGTCCTCTATCTCCCCCGATCTATAATTCTCCAATACATGAGCAGATGGCGTATATACATGATGATCATCCAATGCCATACACTGCAGACATAAGTCAGAAGGAACGAGCATTAGTGGTGTCCCGATTGACGGAATTTTTGAAAATGAAGTAATCAAAGTAATGAAGGAAGCCAAGATCAAGGGTAAAGACTTGGAAAAGATCATCAAGCCTTTCAACATTCCGTACGGATTATTGAAAGAGAAAACCAGACAATATATAAAGAAGATTACAAAGAAAAGTCCAGATGAGCAGCTAAATTTTAAATAGGACACATTCTCATACAGTCAAGAAGAATTCGAAGCTGCACAACCTATTTGGCGAAGAAAGTTTTTGGATAAACATCCCACACTACGGGTGCATTGGCAAGCAGCACCATATTTATTACAGGTAAACCTTTCCTTTTGTCCTATACCACGCCGAAGGGATACTAGAGAATTTTTGGACCTACAAAGAAATGGCGCTATAAATAAACAGTGGCTGAATTACCCTCTGCTTCCAAGCCCACCACATAACTACTTGCCAACGGAAGATTATATGGTCAAAACCATCGAATTTTGGCTACAGAATTATGCGACAGTACCCGACCTAGCTGTCAAAATGACAAATAAAATACTCAGTATGATACTTACAGTTTTGAAGGTCTTCAAGCATGCGGCCTACACATTTTTGAATTTCATTGGTATTAATCAAAGCACAGAGATTCTCATTTTTGACCTATCTGTTATGCCTAGCAGACCAACAATAATGGCTTATTATTCCAGATTGATGTTCTTGCCAAGTGTATATATGCAAACTTTTGAAGAAGCGTTCTTTACTGGATTTTTTGAAATTGATTCAGAAGTCTTTTTGAAGATGTCCTCTAATTTAAATGCCCGATTAGTGGCATACGAACTTAGCTTCTTCGCAGATCATAGACAGCCACCCAATGACGGTGTAAAGGCAGAACAATGGAAACAATTAATGATACGTGATGCCAATTTGCTTAATGAAACAGAGCAAAAAATATATAGAACATATGCCCCGTCGCTCATCAAAGCCTGTCGGGGACGACAGAGTCCAAGAGGGGGGCAGTGTTGAGGGAGAATCAAGTAAAAGAAAGAAAAGAAGAAGACAACGAAAGAAGCTTCGCTAAAAAGGAATATCTGAAGATATATCTCTCCAAGAATATCTGAAGAAGACAACGAAAGAAGCTTCGCTAAAAAGGAATATCTGAAGATATATCTCTGCAAGAATATTTGAAGAAGACAACGAAAGAAGCTTCGCTAAAAAGGAATATCTGAAGATATATCTCTGCAAGAAGCCCTGCAGGGGCGCAACACCCATCTCTGCATAGAGCCCCGCAGGGGCGCACACACCAAGGAAAGGACGCAGCACAAAAGGGTGCTACAACCTCTTGATCTTTGGCAGGCCCATATCAAAGACTGTAGCACTACATCCTCATACCTTCCACTAGTGGCGTGCGTGGCAACCCGACTTATCAAGCAAGATAAATGTATCAGGCCCAGAGGATGTAAAACAAGAAGTAAAGCATGTCAAGGGACGACAGAGACAAAGAGGGGGAGAGTGTTGCAGAGTTAAAGAGAGCACAAAGCAGAGAAAAAGACGGGCCCCAAAATTTTTCCGATTTGGACACCCAATTTTTGTATTATAACCATTCTTGTAATATATTTTCCATTGTAAATGCACTAGAGGAGTCCTCTAGATGCATCCCCTCAAAAGATTAGAAATTTACCCATGTAAAATAGTAGGAAATTAGTCTTTTAGTGAATAAAGCGCCGGTCTCTTGTGTGAAAGGACCATTTTTAGGGCACAAGTATATAAGTCAATTTGTGACTCTTTGTAAAGACTTTTTATCATTGTGAGAATAGAGAGCACAGAAATTCGAATTTGTGTCTTTTTCACTCTGTATCTTTTTCTTTGTGAGCTTGTATGCATGTGTATTGCTTGGAAAGAGTGTTAGGAAGTGTGGTCTATCCATGAAAGCGTCTGTTTGTTGTAGTTAAGGTGCGTGCGAAGTGTAGGAAGTGCTGAAGTGTAGGAACTTTGTGGATGAGCAACTCAGAATGGTATGAATGTACATCGCTTAGACATCAAAACTACAATTTTTTAATGGGAATTTGCATGAAGAAGTGTATGTGCTTCAACCCCGTTGTTATGCAAAAAGGCATGGAAATACAATATGCATGTTAAATAAAGCATTGTATGGATTAAAGAAACACACCTTGTTGTACCATAATTGAGTGAGAATTGATTTGATTTGATCAAAACTATATATGTTTACAAATTTTAATGATGGATTCGAGATATACATGCAAATAAACCAAGAAAAATTAGAAAGAAGTGTTTGAGAGGGAAAAAGAACTGTGTGCTAATGTGTGCTCATGAATTTGTGTGTATATTTTGTGTGTGCGTGAAAACATAATATAAATGTATGAGTGTATATATGTATTCATGTGCGTATATATGAGTTGATACATGTATCCAGGTGTGTATATTTTGCGTGTGCGTATCATGTGTGTATATTTTGTGTGTGTGCGCGATTATGTACACATATTTGTAATTGTGAATGTGTAACCATGTGTGTGCAGGTATGAATCTATCAGTGTGATATGCGTGTTTGTATGTGAACGTGTTCTAATGTTTGTGTATATATGTGAAAATGTACGTGTATATATGTGTGAAGTTAT
This sequence comes from Ceratopteris richardii, assembly GCA_020310875.1. Classification (NCBI taxonomy): domain Eukaryota; kingdom Viridiplantae; phylum Streptophyta; class Polypodiopsida; order Polypodiales; family Pteridaceae; genus Ceratopteris; species Ceratopteris richardii. The sequence continues at coordinate 81,756,765 of CM035442.1, forward strand.
TATTATTATTATTATTTTTAATGAAGGTTTGATCGAGATATTCTTTTAGGCTTTAACTTTGAAATTGCAATTGTACAAGGAAGGCCATAGTACTCATGGGACCTCTTTTGTCTTACAAGAACAGGGGTTTATATAGTTGAGTTAAACTACAGTAATTGTGGGATCACCTTTATCTTACAAGAACAAGGATTTATATAACTGAGCTAAATTGCGATCACAATTATCGTGGGGCAAAACAAACGGTGACACATCAGTCATAAAATACAAATTTTCATGTTAAACATGTGCTTTACATGATGTTGGTGAAGATTGAGCACTTGCCCCCTTCTCAAGAGACGAAAAGCCCAACCACCCACACAAGCGACTTGGAAAATATTTGTATAAATTGTATGTATACGTGACATATTTGTATAAATTGTATGTTTTGTATGTATGTGTGATAATGCACGTATGAATGTGTGCAGAGTGTCAATGTACGTATGCATATGTGAATGTGTATATGCATGTGCTCAATATTCTGTGAAACAAATAAAAACTAAGAATAAACAGAAAACATATAATATAAAAGCAAATAACAATAAAAAATAAAAAATAAAACACAAGAAATAAATAACACAACGAAAAGCAAAAAAGCGAAAAGCAAATAATAATAAAAAATAAAATATAGAACACAAGAAATGACACAACGAAAAGCAAAAAAGCGAAAACGTAGACTTCCTAATTATTGCGCGCGAAAAGCAGACCAAAAAGCGTTTTTTAACCAGCTATAAATTCAGGAATCGATCAGTAGACTTCCAGATTTGCGGAGGCAAATTTGATGCAGAGTACAGAGATGAGAGAGAGCGATGTTCCAGACAGAGATTGAGACATCCATTATTCAGTTTAGTGAAGATTGCGCGATATTCATCCGAGATTGAACGTACAGATTGAAAAAACAATCGACGCGTCTACGATTGGTCATGGAAGGGATGTTTGTTTATGGACCGTGCTGATCAGAGAAGGTATTTTGTGACTGCCATTTCTTTTTTTCACATGTATGATGCGGTGGATTTCGGGAACGTGAAACAGCACTGCTCAGTTGCACGTACCACTCTTTGTGTATATCTGCATTCCAACCTAAGCCGAGAAAGCTTCTCCTGAGCTTGTTGTTCTTCCGCGTGTTGCTTGTGTGCATTCTCCCTCTCCGAAACTCGAAGAGACTGACGTGACGTGCGCGCGCGCACATACACACACAACCCACCCAAGACACACACGCACAGTTCTCTCTATGTTCAATTCAGCTTACTCACACACATGACAAAAAGAAGGTAAAAACAACTCTCTTCCCTTCCCTGAGCATATGGAGACTCCTTTGTCGACACCCCCTTTCCTCTACCCATCTTGATCCACTAGGGAAAAACAAGCATTCTCTCTCTCTCTCTCTCTCTCTCTCTCTCCACCTGGGAAAAATCTTTCCCGTTCTCTCCCACCTTCTTACGCATGACATTGTCCTCTCGTGCACTTCAACTTAGGACTTCCCCATCGCCTTGTATCTCTGTCCTTCCTCACTTTGCATGACTCAGACCTCTCCAAGATGGAGAACTATACTGGGATGCAAGTTGTGAACATGTATGCACAAAAAGGGGGGGTGGAATCTCCCTTATTCCTGCATTGACTCCAAGGCTCCGTTAGCAAGGCAACGTGGCTCAATGGGAACTAATAAAGATTCTAACACATCATGAAAGAGAAAGGATTTGGCACACACATTTGACCAGCATGAAGTTGAAGGGCACAAACTCTCAAAGAGTTAAGGACTAGAGTTAGAAGAACAAGGACATGCTATATGTTACATGCTGCATCATTTTTATGTAGAGTCATCAGATTGGCATTTGTGTACACAAGCTTGACTCTTTGTCTTTGCTACATCCAAGTTTCCTTCCCTCAAGAAATGTGTGATTGGGAGTTGGCGATCACTGTTTGGGACTCTGCTTGTGTCCTATTCTTGGGAAGTATTCTGATTGATCACTCTCTTACATGTGTAATTCATAGGGAAGGCATTGTCCATTTTTTTTGAGGTTGGTCTCACTTGGTAGGTTTGTGTACTTCATTTTCCAAGTTGAAAAGACCACCTCTCCTAAAGCTATCACAAGAAGATTTCACTCCCAAGTGATGATTATAAGTGCCCGATTGCTTGTGCATATATAGGCATGTCTTGCTCAACAAACTTGAAAAAAAAGCTCAAAAAAAAAAAATCGCAAATCTCCGTGGGATTTCTACAGTGAATTGTGGAAGCCTTAATTTTAGCTCTATTTGTTGATTTTTTATATGCCACGTGGTTTAGATATGATGCTTATATGCACGAGATTTTGACATGTGGCATATGCATTTCATGGAAAAAATCTGCTTTTCACACTTCAATTGCAAATTAGGGTTTGACTTTTGAACTATCAACTAGTGGCAAACACCCAAGTGTTATATATGAATAGATAGCTCTCAAAGATTACTATCACATTATGTAATTTTTTTTTTGGGACAAATTTTGACTAGTTTGACTAGCCCTTTGATCAAGCTTTTACCATCCATTTTTGGGATTTTTGCTGCGGAGGTTGAGCTTCCTAGTGGAAGGTTGCTCACTTTTTTAACAATCCCCTTCTAAGTGGATACTAGTTATATTTGTTAGTTAACTAGTTACCATATAGATATATTTGTTAGTTAATTAGTTGTAGTCATTTAAAGTTTTGGGTACCTCTAATTTTCATAGGTAATGCTAGAGGAGTATGCCAATTAGCTATATTTTTTATTAACTATTTGTAGTCATTTAAAGTTTTAGGTACTTCTAATTATCACTTATAATGTTAAGCATCCACCTGCACACAAAGGACCTTAGTCATGAGGATGTGCCTTCAATTACACATCACTTATAATGATAAGTATCCACCAGCACACAAAGGACCTTAGTCAAGAGGATGTCCCTTCAAATATTCACATCATGAAGATAGATTGACCATCCATTTTTTGGTTCAAATTTGATGCCCAAGTTGAGCTTCCTAGAGGAAGGATGCTCACATTTTTCTAACACTATACAGCCCTAAGCACAAATCTTTTCAACAGCAAGTAAGGATAATAGGGTGGGATTTTTTGGAATGATATAGATGCATCTAAGAACAAGCATCGATATTATCGCAATGGATCAATATTGCTATTGATTACCCTCAATGAGGAAATCAACCAATCAAAAAGTCGCTTTGCTTTCGGCTCATGCTCATTATATCTTTTGAGTGTAGAAACAAGAGTGGCCATATGCAGTGCGAGGTTATGTAAAATGTCAATGTTAGGGAGAAAGGCAAATATGAGAAAAAACGAAACAAAGAAGCTTATATGTAGAAACCAATTGATCATTCTTAGGGAGAACCTTTTGAGCTTGATTTACATTTAAATTTCCCCCAATAATTGATCATTCTAAGGGAGAAGCTTTTGAGCCTGATTTGCATTTAAGTTTCCCCCTCTTTTCTTTTTTTGATCATGTCTATGAAAATGTTCAGCGTATCTAAAATGTAGGGAACCACATGTGCACATGTATTGTTTGTCCTGATTATTTGTGTACAAATCTTCAATGTATCTAAGATATAGGTAGTTTATACACATGCAGTTGCTCATGTATTTACGAACTATAGAAGTATTGATCTTTTTATTACACACTATTTCATTATCTTGAGTTGCAGGGTATTATCAAACATGTCATTTTTAAAGGCATTGACACAACGTATCGAAATCAAGGATCCATCTCAAGATGTTCATTCTTCTATACAACTTAATAGTTTTGGTACTTATGCCACACCTTCCTTAGGAGAGAGGGCTGGAATGGATATACATCTTTGCAAATACACAATTGCGCCAAACAGTAATTATTACAGGTGTGATTATCTTTTGAAGTTGGTGGTTCATATTTGATGCTTGCAGGAGATACAAAGCTCATATGGTTTATTGTCTTCTTTTTAGGTTGTGGCGAAGTTTGCTAATTATCCTGGTTATATGTTCAGCATGGATGGCTCCTTTTGAGCTCGCTTTCATACGATATCTTCCAAGAATGTTTTTTCTCATCGATACCATCGTGGATTTAATTTTCCTAATCGACATTGTTGTGACATTTTTCATTCCCTACATGGATAAGAGGAAATTTATACTCGTAGACAGCATCAGCGACATAGCAATCAGGTATATTTATGATCTTTTAGATCCTTAAATATCTTTGAATCCTGATGAAGAAGATGGATTGTAATTTAAACAAGCAAACAAAAGTTATGTTTTTTCAAAACAAATTTGTTTTGAATACCTTGTTCACTTTCCCAATGTTTTCTCAGGTATATATCGACTTGGTTTATTTTTGACATTGCTTCTTCTATACCATATCAACTTTTTGCATTTCTTATAACCAAAAGAGTTGGAAGAGGATTTGCATATAACCTTCTTAGCATGTTTCGATTATGGAGATTGCGACGTGTCAGTAATATGTTTTCGAGGTGAGAATTTCAATTCCTATGAGACTCATTGATTTGTTTCATTCACATTGAACTTTACATGACTTTCAATTATTTTTACTAGGCTTGAGAAAGATATTCGTGTCAATTACTTCCGGATACGATGTTTGAAACTCATGGGCGTAAGTATATAGATCTTCATGTAGTATACTTCTTGGAGATCATTTTTTTTCCTCCTTATGGTTTTTATTTTATGCAGTTCGCATTGCTATCAATACACATCATGGGATGCATTTGGTACTTATTAGCAGAAAGGTATCACAATCCAAAACAAACATGGATAGGGGTTCACCTACAAGATTTCAAACAGGAAAGCATAGGAAAGAGATATGTTTATGCCATGTTTTGGTCAATGATAACAACTGCATCACTTGGGTATGGTAGCCTACCTGCTGTGAATCCTGTGGAAAGGCTCTACACGATTCTCTGTATGTTCTACAAGAGTGGATTAGCTGCATACTTGATCGGTAACATGGCTGATTTAGCTGTGGACATCACAAGAAGAACGCATAAATTTGTAAGCTTCAGATAAAAAATCAAAATCTAATTTTATTTTATAATAAAATTAGAAACATGCTATTATATTGATTTTCAATTCTTTTCTCTCTTTTATTTTTTTTTATAGAGGATTTCTGTTGAAGCTGTTTCAAGGTTCGCCATTCAAAATCATCTACCCTCTAGTTTAAGGGATCAAATGATGAACTATATGAGTTTGAAGTTTAAAACAGAGAGCCTTCAACAAGAAGAAATCATGTCTATGTTACCTAGGGCAATGCGTACAAGTATATGTCAACATCTATTTTCCCCCACTTTGAAGAAGGCTTATTTATTTCGTGGAACATCCAACGACTTTATACTGCAGTTGGTAGGAATTTTCTTCTATATGCTTGTGACTATTTTATTATACAAAATGCTAATATGTTTCAACTTTTTATGTTTTTAAAGATAGCTGAGATAAGAGCGGAATACTTCCAACCTGGTGAAGATATTATTCTTCATCATGAGGCTCCCACAGAGTTTTATATCGTAGTATCCGGAAAAGTGGTATGTCTTCTCATTTATTGACTTTTTAAAGGTTTTTACAGGCTATGTTTGATGACATTTTAAAGTTAATATTTGTTAATGCAGGAACTTTTGATTTATAAAGATGCAGAGGAGCAGGTAATCAAATACTTCACAAAAAAACTTTTAGAAGTAAAATTATCATTGTAGAAATCAAAGCTTAAATTACTTAATTAAATTCAACAAGAAGGATAGCATTGTACCATGTGAAGGAATTAGTTTGTAGCCTTTTTTCTTTGAATTTCTTATGTGAAGTTTGAGTTGATAGCCTTTGTCTTTTAATGACATATTCCTTCATTGTGAACAAACATATTATGGTATTTCAACAGCATCATGGACTTGCCCGTGAAGGTGATGTTATTGGAGAGATAGGAGCTCTTTGTTGCATGCCACAACCAGTCATAGCAAGGAGCAAAAGTGTTTCTCAAGTATTGCGCATAAATCGGAGCTGCTTTCTTAATGTTATCCGTGGAAATACTGCAGATGGACAGATTGTTATTTACAATCTTTTTGAGGTATTGTAACTGTCAGTTTTGAGATTTGAACAAATTCTTTTGGTGCTTGATATTTTATCATCTAATATATTTCATTGTTGTTTTGTTTTTGAAGCATCTAGAAGGTTTTAAGAGTCTTTCTTTGCGCTTTCCAAAGAAGATTGAATCTCTCATGTCTAATTTTGGGATTAAAGCTCCATCAAACTTATGAGTTGCCACATTGAAAGGAAACTTTGCACTTGTGGAAAGACTTTTGAAAAGTGGAAGGGATCCAAATGAAGTTGATTCCTCTGGCCGAACATCCTTGGTATGTTAACTACAGATATTGATCTCTTTGTTTCAGCCGTTTATTGCACAAGTTATGACAACTTTACTTTGAATACTACGGCATATTGCTTCCGCAAATGGCTTGCTTGATTGTGTTGTAATTCTTCTTCATTATGGAGCAAATCCGAACATTGAAGGTTTGTGGTGGTTAAAACTGCTTTTATAATAGCTTTCCAATGTTTTCTTTTTGGAAATGAGTCAACAATATCATTTTGCTATTTGATGCATATTATTTCTTTATTTCATAATTATTAATAATTTGCAATAGTAAAATCGGCATAGATCAAGTTCCTTTTTTGTGTTTTTCTTTGTTGTTGTTATTATTATTACCACCACCACCACCATAACTAGTACTACTAGAGTCTAATACTACCAACACCACTACTACCAACATCTCCACTACCACCACCACTACCACCTATTGCCCCTCCCTCTTCCCCTCCCACCATCACCATTCTTGTGATCATTAGTATTGCGACTATTGCCACTGCCACCACCACCACTACCGCCACTACCACTACCACCACTACCACGACCACTACCACTACCACTACCATTGCCTCTACCATCACCACTATTATTTGTGGAGACAATAGTAGTGGTGATGGTAGTGATCATACCAATAGTGATGGTATTATTATTATTGATGTCATCATCATTATTATTATTATCATCATCATCATCATCATCATCATTATTATTATTATTATTATTATGTGCATAATATACATATATGTGCATATTCACATGCAATCAGATGGCTGTGCATGTGTGCATACGTGTATGTGTGTGCACACATGGATGCACATGGACACACACACCCCCATACCACCCATCCACCTACCCAGCCACCCATCCGCCCTTGTAATCAAAGCAACAAATATTTTTTCTTCAGTTAAAAATGGTAGTCGTTGTTAAAGATGGATACATCATTAGATGCATGAGTTATATTTTCTAATGATTTTGCCTTGCATATTACATGATCTGTATTTTTATGCATGGATGCATTTGAAGCTTTGCCGAAAATCTATCTAATTTTTACATATTGAATGCTCGATCTGTTTTTGTATGCATATTATGATGGTGATTTTGACTCCTTTATGAATCCAGATGAGAATGGTAATGTTCCACTTTGGGAAGCAGTCCGAAATAGGCACAAATACATAGCAGAGACCTTATGGGAAAGTGGAGCTCATCTCACATCTAGAAATGAAGGGAAGTTCATGTGCAAAGCAGCAGAACTTGGAAGTATTGGCATTCTGGAAGACTTGCTGAAGTATGGGTGCGACATCAATAGTAAAAGCTTTGATGGAGCCACTGCCCTTCATATTGCTGTTGCTGCAGAAAATGTTGAAATAACTAGATTTCTTATTGAGTAGGGTGCTAGAATAGATGTGTATGACACACAAGCTTCAACAGCTTATGTATTGGATATCTAGCAATCAGGGCTTGACAAAAATTCTAATTTGTATATTTTCAAGGGTTGAATTACATCAGTCATTCTATATTCTCATGGACACTTGTTTAGATTATGTCATACATCAAAAGTGATAATCGGTCAAAGTCTTGGACAAAAATGGTTAAAAATGATTAATTTGTACACGGGAAAATGAATTGCATACTGCTGACATACTCGAAGAGAGCAATGCAACTATATATAGCACTTGTCCATCAAAACAACTCGTTTCACCTATCAAAAGTCAAACCCTAAGTTCTTCTTATTTTATAGTTTTAAAAATATTATTATAATTATCATTTTTTTGTTCTTTGTGCATGATTTCATCATGGCTGAGTTTGCCCTTCACTTCTCATTAGGGCGAAAAACGGCCGAAAAGGGGCTGTTTGCTAATGAGAGATTAAGGAAATTGACAAAGAGCGTCTTTCCACGTGTACAAGAATATAACATTGCTGTCTCTTTTAACCATATGGAGAATTTCTTTTTTTAATACAATTTTCTTTCAAAGCGCCGCTAAAGTGATGAAGAGTCTCGTATTCAGTGTACAATTTTTCGGTTTGATGCAAAAAAAGATACTTTTGCACACTACACAAAGCATATTCTCGAATTTCCAAGAAGGAATGATTTTTGAAGATACGAAATATTTTTGGGTTCACAAAATGTCATGATCATTCAACGACAGGGTTAACATCAAATCAAAAGTTTCCACGTGTACAAAGCCTTTTTTTCTATAAATACTACCAAAATTTGTGAACGTCGGTTTCTCGCTTTGAACATTCTTCTTCTCCTAAGTTCAAACGGCTTCTTCTTCTCGTCGTCCTTCCAATCGCGTAACTTCATGTGAGGTTTACAACAGAAGAGAGGATTCTTTGTGGAAACCTCTTTCCGTGAAAGTAAATGACTGGGTTACTATGCTTCGTAGCTGTAGAGGTGCCCATAAAGTCAAGCGTGCCAAAAGAGACAACACAAGAAACCATTGGAAGGGACGTATTCTCAGTTTCAAATTGAAGAGATGCGGTTGGTTTTCACGAGTACAACATGTGTACACCGCTAAGGATCTTGTTCTAGAAAATCATCTGCAATTCCCTTCGTACTGTAAGTGAAGTTTGACAATGCTCTTCTATCATTCCAGTTGATTTTGTATAATGAAACATATGTTTTTGTACTGCAGATATCTTTCCTTCCAATATTGTGGAATGGCAACCTGTTGAATGTTTAACAGGAACATTCAGAGTTCTTCATAAGGAATATGCAAAACTCATGTATGCAGAGAAATCTGTTCAATTCTTCAATAGCATAGAGTTATTTGTCCATTATGCAGATTATCAAGTGCCGTCAGGGAGGAGTTCTTATGGAATTCTTGTACACGTACCTAGTCCTTGCATCTCTTCATTAGATTGGGATGCTCCTGGTCATTCAACAGTTTCAAGTTTTCTCTGCAAAATTAAATTTGACATCCAGAAGGCAATGTCAGCAGGCCGAATTTCGAGAAGGATAAAGATTCAATGGTTTTTGCCTATTCATGTCTTTGTAGCATGCTTTAAAAACATGTTATTACAGAAAACAAAAACAATGTGGTTGAATAGGAGAGTCCCTATTTCAGAGATTGATGATGTTTTAAGTAGGGAATGGGATAGCAAAGAAGTTCAAAAGCTAGGTGACATTATTTTATGTAAAGTTAGTCCCAATTCTCTTTCAATCTCATATCAGATATGTCGACAATCTCTGGTTCTAGGATATGACTATAGAAGGTGGAAAAAAAAGCTTGGACTTTGGATAGCCTTGGACTCAGAGGAGAGCTGTCCAGAATTTGAGTTAGAAGTATTGATTCATCCAGATTTTCGATCAAGGAAAATAATTGTCACTGCAAATTGGAATCTCAAAAATGTAAGGGAGCTTCTAGAATACCTTGATGAGGTATCATCTCAGTGTAGATTCTCAATTGATGATGCAATAGTTAACATTAGATCAGAGAAATCATTATCTTGCATAAGTTGCCTGCCACCAAGGGTGATTAAGTTCCAACCTTTAAGATTGTAACAAGTTAACCCTGACATTCTTATATAATGTATCTTCATCTAATAGAAGCTTCTATTGATACTTCCATTGAATTTTCTTGGCAGGATGGTTACAAACAATGTGTGTTAAATTATTAATTTTAAATGTCTTAGATATTTTTTAGGTCCTTAATTTCATATTTCCATTGATTTTTTTTTGCAGGAGTGAATTGATGACTAAGAAATAATTATACAAGAACTTGCATAAGTTAATTCTAGATGAAGAAGAGATCTAGAATTGAATATCTAATTTTAATTTAATAATTATAGTCTATCAAAGGTGCACACTAGTCTAAGTTAAATAATTTGATTCTATCCAACTTTTCTGTCCTCAAGTAATGCAAGAGAAATTATCATGGTACACATAACAAGTAATATAAGAGAGTGTAGAGAGATGGCCCTTTTCGCTTACATCGGTCATGTTAGCAAACTACCGCGAGAGACTTCAAGAAGTGACCTTGCGTAAAGATTTGACTCACGAGTATAAAAACTAGCAACAGCGATGAAATGGATAATACGACCGATGCAAGCGATAGGGGCAATCCAAGATTCTTCGATTCCCCGTATCGCTTGTATCGGTCGTGTCCTCTTAATTCTTTATGTCCTTCTGTAACTTCTCGAATTTAAACACTTTCCAACAAGAATGAAGTAAAAAACCCACAATGCATTCATAATTGTGACATTAATAAAGTTAATTGGACCATCCAATGAACTTTTGTCAAACTCTCAAGAGGTTCAATACAACTGTGACCATCTTCCAGATGAAGATTGACATAACTACATACAATTTGTTAAAAAATAAATCTTCCAACCTTGGTTGGCTTTACAATTGATTTCAATCTAAGACTCAAAAATTGATTTAACCCTTTCTATCCTTTTTAGAGCCTTGCTTTCTCTGTTGCTTCTGTCCCTTTTTGGAGCTTTCAGCTTGACTCTTTATGTTGTTCCCATGCTTTAGTGGTGAGTGAAGAGGAAGCCCTTTCTTTTTATCTTCAGACTGTTTTTTATCAGGTGGAGGGGGTGGAGGTGAGTCTGGATCATATGGGCAGATTGCATGTTTCATGATACTATTTATTGCTCTCTCTCTGATCAAGATGATCCATGCATCCGGGTAGTCTGATAAATTCAATTCAGGACTGTGGAACCTTCTTTCCAAGAATCTTACAGCATTTGCAATCACTCTCCAGCCACATGATGTTGAGTCTCTCTGCAATGGCACATGAATTTGGCTGTATCCAAATTGCTTTTGTTCATTCATTTTAGCTATTCCTGGAAAATTCTGATCAATATGCATCTTGAGAAGCTTTGCAGCACTGCATTGTAAAGTGAAAATCAAAACGGGGCATGGCTTTAAAATAGAGAACAACAAAATGTATAGTAACTTACACTTTGCAATTCCCATGCTGTGATGGAAGAGAATTGAGGAAAAGAGCTTGATATGCATTGAAGTCCACAATAATCAAACTCCAATGGCCCCTGTCAATGAGTTGCATGTAAATATACTTTCTTAAATGAAACAAATATGTTTCCAAAATGAAGATGAATACTTACTTTTCAATATATGGGTAAATAACACATTCTACTTCTTCTGTAAAATCCTGTAGAAAGGACTTGGCATCTCCATGTTTATGCAAAAAACACTGTGTCACCAGAGGATCTAAAATAAATACTTTTCTTTGAACCGCTTCCTCACATTGTTGAAGAAGAACCCTACAAATCAAGAAATAAAAATGCAGTTAAGGAACTAGGAAATTATGCAAAACAAAAGCATTTTAAGGCCTCTAGATATACCTGAGTGAAATGTTGACCACACTATCTGATATTTCAACATGAAGCTCCCTCAACATTTTGTTATCTTCAAGTCTAATGTCAAGAAACAATTCACTTTGCCATGGCATTGCAACATTAACTATTACCTGCCCATCTCCTTTCTTGAGGAGCTCTTTATTTGCTTTCTGTAACTTTTGAATCTCGGTTAAGATGGCACTTTCCTCTGTAAATAATCCCTGCTTTTTCCTCTCCTCCTCACTATTTGCTACAGTTCTAGTCTCATGATCATGAGTGACTTGAGCGTTGATCTCTTCAATGACAACTGTTGTTTTAAGTGCTCGAGCTGGAGGTATATTTAAAATATCGAAGAATTTTTTATCGTGGTGATCAATAGGAACCAGAGCTTTATCAAACTTATATCTTATTCTTGAAACAATAACATAATCCTTCGCCATTAGTGTTACCCTATGAGAATGAGCAGCACATAAGTAGGCATCATTCATGAAATCAATAGCAAAGTCCTCTGCAGCTTCTTGCAGGCATAGCAGTGCTTGAGTTTGCCACCTCACATTGACAAAGGATGAGGTCTTCATCAAAGAACAGAGGTTGGCTGAGATCTGCTTGACAACTCTCATAAATGGAAGTCTTGGGATCAACAATCCCACAGACTTTTGAGCTCTTCTAATTTCCCTCAAGGACTTTACATGGTAGTTGACCCTTTTTTTTGAAGGCTTGTCTGGCACATTGGCTTGAATCTTCTGGGAATTTTGCTCCTGGACATTTTCCCCTTGGGCATTTTTGTCCTGACCCTCAGGGTACAACTTCCTTGCTGTCTTTTTGGTTCTAGCCATACTCTGCAAAAAATCAGTCTTTAGGCAAGGAATTAGGAAAAGTGGAATATTCCACTGTCAAAACTTACTCTCAAAAAGCTATGATCAATGACTCTTTCCACTATCAGAGGCACGACCGATGCAAGCGATAACAGTCATCCAGAAATGCCCGGATGTCCCTGATCGCTTGCATCGGTCGTCTTTAAATTAATCATCAAATATAAATAAATAATATCTTACAATGCAAAATACTCAATTATCACTAAGATAAAGATAATTGAAAACTATAATCAATGACTCTTTCCACTATCAGAGGCACGACCGATGCAAGCGATAGCAGTCATCCGGAAATGCCCGGATGTCCCTGATCGCTTGCATCGGTCGTCTTCAAATTTATCATCAAATATCAATGAAATATATCTTACAATTCTAAATACTCAATTATCACTAAGAAAACGATAATTGGAAAACTATAATGAATGACTCTTTCCACTATCAGAGGCACGACCGATGCAAGCGATAGCAGTCATCCGGAAATGCTCGTATGTCCCTGATCGCTTGCATCGGTCGTCTTTAAATTTATCATGAAATATCAATAAAATATATCTTACAATGCAAAATACTCAATTACCACTAAGAAAAAGATAATTGGAAAACTATAATCAATGACTCGTTCCACTGTAAGAGACACGACCGATCCAAGCGATAAGAGTTATCCGTAAATGCCCGGATGTCCCTCATCGCTTGCATCGGTCGTCCCTGAATTCATCATCATATTTCAATAAATAGTAGTTAAAATAAAGGTAACAATGCGTTATACTCAAGCATAGCAAAGGAAACCAAAATTTACAAGCTATGATCAAGGACTCGATGATATTAAAAAACATGACCGATCCAAGCGATTAGGGTTATCCAAAAATCTCGGATGTCCTTAATCGCTTGCATCGGTCGTGTCCACATTACCTTACGTAGAGAGCGCTCTCTATAGAAATTGTGAAGTAGCCTAAAAACGTGGTGGCAATGGAACCTCGACGCTTGGCAAGTGTTGACAGAAAAAAATGAAGGAAATGAATAGGGAAGCTTAAATAGGTCCCAAAACTGAGTTGATCATTGTGCCACGTGGCATGCCCCAATTGGTCCACGTCAGATACCCGTTGCGAATTCCAACGTCTTTTGCCACGTGGCATGATTTGATTGATCCACGTCATCTATCCGTTGCATCGGGGAACGTACACTTTACCACGTGGCACTCTATGATTGGTCCACCTCATTAGACCATTTCTTCCCTCCTCGCCTATAGAAAGCTACTTCCTTCACAAACTCAAACTTTCAACCTTCAGAGAACTTGTCTCACTAGAGACACGACCAATCCAAGCGATAAGATTCATCCGTAAATGCCCGGATGTGACTCATCGCTTGCATCGGTCGTCCTTGAATTCATCATCATATTTCAATAAATAGAAGTTAAAATAAAAGTAACAATGCGTTATACTCAAGCAACACAAAAGAAACCAAAATTTGCAAGGTATGATCAAGGACTCGATGCTATTTAAAAAACATGACCGATCCAAGCGATTAGGGTTATCCAAAAATCTCGGATGTCCCTAATCGCTTGCATCGGTCGTGTCCACATTACCTTACGGAGAGAGCGCTCTCTATAGAAATTGTGAAGTAGCCAAAAAACTTGGTGGCAATGGAACCTCCACGCTTGGCAAGTGTTGACAAAAAAAAAAGAAGCAAATGAATAGGGAAGCTTAAATAGGTCCCAAAACTGAGTTGACCGTTGTGCCACGTGGCATGCCCCGATTGGTCCACGTCAGATACCCGTTGCGAATTCCAATGTATTTTGCCACGTGGCATGATTTGATTGATCCACGTCATCTATCCGTTGCATCGGGCAACGCACACTTTGCCACGTGGCACTCTGTGATTGGTCCACCTCATTCGACCGTTTCTTTCCTCCTCGCCTATAAATACCTATTTCTTCACAAACTCAAACTTTCAACCTTCAGAGAATTTCTCACCTACATGTTTATTTTTCTTTCGTCGCCGACACGACCGATACAAGCGATTTTTGCCGTTTGACCTACGTTGACTCGCTCTAGTCGCTTGCATCGGTTGTGTTCTCCTAATAGACATACAAGAGAAGCTGCAGCTTAGATGGAGGTAATGAATGAGATCCTTAGTGTCTCTCCATCAGAGAAACTTCTTGATTTCATGGTTCAAGAGGGTTTAAGTGTAGATTATTTTCCTGATGCAATGACCATATTCAACCCCGAAATTGATTTTGAAAAACTCTTAGAGAACTCGAAAAGTTTTCTTAAGGATGAGTGGGAGATTTTCTTGGGGTTGGTCAATGGGAGGATCCTTTCTATTTCTCAGAAAACCTATGTCCATCCTCACATCTTTGGGAAGGATCCAGTAGATAGGGCTAAAATCACAAGAAAATGTAGAAGGATATCCCCTTTGCCAGGGAAGCTTGATTTATGCCCAGAGCATGAAAAGGACTTCTGCTTGCTCCCTTTAAACATTGCTTTCTTGATATGGCTTGATCATATCTCAGTTGAAAGGGAGGAAAATGTTCATGATGAAGACGAGCCTTGCTTAGAGCTGGCACTTGAGGCTAGCTCAAAAACTATGAAAGGTGTCATGGAGATTGTTGAGGAGATCAATCTCCAAGCAGAAGAAGAGCAGGTCAAAGATTTTGATGTGGCCACTTTTAAAGCAGAGACTGCAATAAGGGAGCCAACTGAAGAAGTTCAAGTGTCTGAGAAGTCCCTACTTCTCCCAAATCTACCTTTTTACTTTATCTCTGGGAAAGAGTTCATACCTCTATTTTACATTCAGGAACTTTTCAATCTAAGGGAGGACTACTGTCTTGCAGCTATAGCTGAGGCAGAAGAAGTTGCAAGGAGATTCATCAATAAGAAAGGAGAAAGAAGAGAGGAATTTTTGCGTCTTGATTTGGATTTGTCTAATGAAGAATTCAAAGATTCATCACAAGCTCTTTCAAAATGCTTTGAGAAAGCTATCTCAGAGAAGCCAAAACTTGTTGATGAAGAGTTTGATGAGCATCAGAAGCAACTTGGAATATACTCGTTTGGACGTGGCTATTCATTCTTGGATGTCGCTGAGGACAAAGGAACAATTTGTATTGACTCAAAAGAGCTCATTGAGGAGGAAGATGAGGTCAAGGTATGTTGTTTGATATATTCTATCAATTAAAGTTTTTGTCTGAGATCTCTATTTTTAAGTGAGAAAATGACCACGACCGATGCAAGCGATACAACCTAACGGATAATCTCTGTTGGGCCTTATCGCTTGTATCGGTCGTGTTCGGACTTGAAGAGGAAGATGAGGTCAAGTATGTAGTAAAATATATTCTCATGATTTAAAGGCAAAGGAGATGAGATGGGCTTGATGCAAAATCTCTATCTTGTGTCAGTTTGTCCAAGTTCTCCATTAGAAGTGTCAGAAGTCGATCACGACCGGTGCAAGCGACAAGGCCCATCAGATATTTTCCGTCGGGCCTCATCGCTTGCATCGGTCGTGTTTGGACTTTAGGAAGATGACGTCAAGGTATGCAGTTAACTATATTCTCAAGAACTTTAGGTTAAGGATATGAGATGGGACCAATGCAAAATCTCTTTCTTGTATCAGATTTGTCCAAGTTCTCCATTCGAAGTGTCAGAAATGGATCACGACCGATGCAAGCGATTAGGCCCATCGGATATTTTCCGCTGGGCCTCATCGCTTGCATCGGTCGTGTTTGGACTTGAGGAAGATGACGTCAAGGTATACAGTTAACTATGTTCTCAAGAACTTTAGGTTAAGGATATGAGATGGGACCAATGCAAAAATCTCTTTCTTGTATCAGATTTGTCCAAGTTCTCCATTCGAAGTGTTAGAAATGGATCACGACCGATGCAAGCGATTAGGCCCATCGGATATTTTCCGCTGGGCCTCATCGCTTGCATCGGTCGTATTTGGACTTGAGGAAGATGACGTCAAGGTATACAGTTAACTATGTTCTCAAGATCTTTAGGTTAAGGATATGAGATGGGACCAATGCAAAATCTCTTTCTTGTATCAGATTTGTCCAAGTTCTCCATTCGAAGTGTCAGAAATGGATCACGACCGATGCAAGCGATTAGGCCCATCGGATATTTTCCGCTGGGCCTTATCGCTTGTATCGGTCGTGTCTAGGAGTTGCATGCAGCAATGATAATACATGTCTTGCTTGTGGGAATTCCCCTCATTTATCAAACATTAGATGTTTCTAGGCAGTTTGCAAATAGATTTTGATGACGACCGATGCAAGCGATAACGACAATCTGAATTTCTCTGAAGACCCTTATCGCTTGCATGAGTCGTGTCTCTTGCTTTTCTTTCTAATAGTTTCAAGTTACTTCACATGTTTCCTTAAGTGTGCTTGCACTTCATCTAACCATGTTTTTCATTTTTATCACAGTTAACTTTATTGGATGAAGACAATTACCTTAGCAGGGGCAAGGGAACAAGAAAAGCCTTAGAAGAGAAAGGAAAAGCAAAGGTGGATATTCATTCTATTATCCACTATCTTCCAAAGTTGAACCCAGACACTTTTTGTGTTATTCACAAGCACTATAGTGAGGAGCCAGACTTTGCATTGTTCTGCTTGAGGACTCTATCAAAATACATGTGTTTTACTCCAATACCCTTTAATGCTTTCAGAGTTTTACTGCTTGAAAGAGCAACTGCATTCAGAATTTTTGGATATGCCCCTGGACTCAATGCTTCAAGGGCAGGGTACTTTCTTTGTTATTCAAGCTATGCAATGGCTGCAGGGGTGTCAGATTTAAAAAGCATTGCTGGATACAGGAGAAAAGAGTTCCTGAGATATAGAGGTGATTTGCCAGAGCCAAGCTCTTTCAAAAGGCTCAAGGAATGACTTGATTTTTTCAAATTCTATATCTCAACAAATGTACATATACAGAAATTGCCCAATGTGATATAAGACATTGCAAATTTTTTTGGTGTAATTGTTATTGATTCTCTGGTCAAAGTCATCTGATGGTAGTAGACATATTTCTTTTCAAAGCATAATACATCATGAAATGTACATACATGACATCTTTTATTTCTCAAAGAAATAAAAAACATTGCAAATATTAAAGCTCTGTTTGAAATGTGGTCTTTTTCAGTTTGTGATATTGATACATGATTTGTCTGGAGATAGCCATATCCTTCTGATTATATTTGGCATGAGGTCCTTTGTAATTGTCTTCTAAAGAACCAATCAAAAAGCTCTCTGAAGGCATTGCTCTTTGTTACTCCTCCTCCTTTCCTTGTACACCTAAAGAAGCTTGTCCTTGCTTGATAATGAGATTTTTCCATGCCTTGGGTGTTCCACATGGCAAGTGGTTCTTTTTCTGCAAAGAATGCACCATGCACAAGAAGAATATGCTGGAAAGCAGAAGAATTTCATTAGATCTTTATTTCAATTAAAAATAAATAAATTGAATAAAATATCTTTGGAGCTCACCAAGTAGTATGTTATGTCTTTGGCACCCCATGCCTCTATGATGGTTTCTATAAGCTCTGTGGTCGCCTTTCTGAAATCTGTCACATAACTTTTTGATGTTACCTGCTGCCTCGTGATCTTTAAAAGATTATCTAGTTTGACCCACACCTCCATTCTCTTTTTTTCTATTTCTGGTTTGCTTTTTACATTAGTCGTGACCTCACAAAATGTTTTCCATATATTCCACATGGCATTAAGTTGTTTGCCATCATGGTTGCTGAAGAATCTCCTTGCTTTTGCACCTCCCATTGAGACATCCTGTAAAACATCACCTGTATTTTGTGAAAGCTTTGGATCTTTTCTTAGATGAACATCACCACCATGAAACCCCATTTCTGAAAGAAGACATTCACATTTTTTTATGCATTCATCTGCAAGAGTTGTAGGCTTGATAGAATATGCATAATCCAAGTGAAGACGGACCAACTTGTCAATGATTCTTAACTCTGCATGTAGTGTACATATGTGTACATTTGTCAATGCTATTGGAAGTATGGGATTCCAAATCATTGAAGAAGATGAGTAGTTACGAAGAATAACATTTTGTCTAGAAGGAGCCTCTTCACCCTCAGCTCTAGTAATCCATCCATTTGTGCCTGGGCTTTGCATGGAGTACAAGCAAGGGTATTTAGAATTTGCTCCCCCACTTATACCAAACATGCATTTGAGTGTCTTTAGGTCTCCACTCAAATGCCACTCAAATTGAAAGTTTCCGTAGTCTTTGACATTCAACAATTCTCCTGCATGATGCCCTTGGATAACATTTGGAATGTTTGTCTGTGAGAATAACCATTTAAGTGTTTTATGGCTCTCAGATGGAACTTGAGCACAGCCAACCCACCATAACTCCATTTCTGATTGTACTTTGAGAGATGGAGTATCCAATTTCCCAAGGCTATAGTCCAAAGCTTTGTTCATCAGTGCAATGCTTATTCTCTCCATCTTTTGATGTTTTTTAAGCTCAGCTTCATCAAGTTTGATTACAAATTTCAATAGACCAGAACATTCATGCTCTTTTATATTATAGAACTGAACCATGTATGTTTGAAGTTTTATAACATCTATCCATATGTTGTTAAATGCATTGTAAGTGAAATGTAACTTTTGTTTTCCTACTTCGTAAGGCATGTTACCGTGAATATGTTTATATTCACCAAATACTGATGTGATCTTCTTATTCAAGCAGAGCCGAAACTTTCCTACATGATGGGGTCTAGGCAATCCAAAACTTCTAACTTTGTTAAATTTTAAAAATTCACACCAAACTTTTGAAATTGCTCTATAACCTTTCCTACTCACTCCGACACTATCACAAATATTTTGAATTTGAGATGGTTCTAGTAAAAGATTCATTTCTGTCATGAGTTTTTGAAAAACAAAGCGTTTCAAGCATGTATTTTCATTTAGTTTCAATAGTCTTAAAACATCATTTTGACTCAAAATTTCATTACAGAAATGTATGCGCTCAAAACTGCTCGACATATTGAAACCTAGCACATTTGTCACATGATCTCTAACAATTTTCATTCTTTTCTTTTTCTGGCCAGATTTTTCAGTCAAATCTAAAAAAGGTTTTACTCGTTTTGACCGCATTCTCAAACCTATAGGAGTTTCTTTCATTTTTTTAAAAGACTCTAACTGAGAAGATAGAGTGGATAATTTGTTTTCTAGCTCCCTCATATGTAAATTCTTCTGGTGTAGTGTGTTTTGTAAATAGTTTATGTATTGTACATAATTCCTTGAAATATCCCAGAGCCTTGAACAATAGCCTCGTAAACCATCCTCACCATCTCCCACAAATCTAATCAGATCATGAAGATTATGAAAAGGGGGGTACCTTCCAGTTTGTGGATCAATTGGATAAACAGATCCATCTGTCCATGTGTCGATATGTTTCTTGCCTTCCTTTCGCAATCCATCCACTTCAAGAGGATGAAGAGCCCTTCGAAATACGTTTCTTGTCGTCGCATACTCCTGACTAACTGCAATGTTGATATGGAACTTTTTACAATGATTTTGATTGTTTGAAAGCTCAGGGAGAGTATTTGGGTTAACGTTCTCCATGGTCTGCTATGAAAAATGACCAGCAAGTGTCTAAAATGACGTGAAAGGGAGAAACAGGCTTGCTATGAAAAGTAGAGAAAAAAAGCGCAAAACGTCATCAGCACACATTATATAGGTCCGTGAACAAGAGGAAAATTCAACTTTTGAGGCGTAAGATATCACACAAACTTCGAGGCGTAAGATATCACACAAACTTTTCATGATTATATGATACGAGTTTCTCTCTCTTCAAAATTTGCATAAGATACGTTTTAAATGAACTTACACGGAATTTCTTAAAGGATTTGACAACTTTAATCCCGATTAAGCACAACTAATTGAAATCCTTACACGGCCCTTTTTGGGCCGTTTTTCGCCCTAATGTGGAAGTGCAACTCATGTGGAACCCCATGCCTGAGGCCAAGAGTTCCATGTATGGTTCATTGCAATGAATAAGCATTGCAGGATGATAACATTGTATTTAACAAAAAGATGGGCTACTTCTTTAGAATAAGGTTATCAAAATAAAAATAAATTGATTAAAAAAAAAAAAAAAACGAATTTCAGCAAATGATAACCTGCTGTGAGCTGGATAAAAGCCTCAAAGTAGACACCAAATTTCCATGACCAAAATCTAAGTGTCTTTTCCCATTTAACCACATTTCATAAGTATGTCTATTAAAAACATTAAAACCATCGAGGGACTCTCCATTATAAATGAAGATGTCTTACACCATATGTACGTTGCTATGCTAAAATTTGAATTTCACCAAGATCCCTTATCAAGAAACCCTTGTCGAAGTAAACTCATCTCATAGCGAAGAGATACATTCTAGCATGATACGAAAAGCAAGCAGTCTACAGGGGATCCCTGCAAAGCATCATATGATCTCCGTAGTATCATATGATCTTTGTTTTATTGCGAAGCATCATCTGTACCTTTCTTTTATCAACTCTCACCAATATTCCCGGGAAAACTGGTTTCCGTTCATATAACTGTAGAGAATACAACTGGGAATAAGCCATGTTTGAAGGTAATAATGGGTTGACAAATCTTGCAAGGACGTTCTGAAGTACATATATTGATCAAAGAAAAACTCAAATCAATGCAAAAGAAGACAACAGCAAGGGAACATTGAAAAGGTCATGGAGAATAGCATGGGAAAGAATGAGATCTTATCAAGGACTACATCATCTATCTCATTGACAACGTCCACATAAATGAACAACATAGTCAATGAACAATGAATAATCAACTGTGCTCTTCATATAGTCCAATAATGAAACAGCATAAACAGGATCTTCTGTACTGCCAGAAGAAGAGAATCTTTTCAAGAGAAAGAACAAGAGGAAAACACAGTCATCTAAAATAATAAAACATCACGATCAAGCATGGTGAGAGTTAGAGAGTTAGGATAGAGGTGAAGAGACTTGTACAATACAGTAAGGCATAGGCTACTTTTAACACTATACAAACATTAATGTATCTTTAACTGTTGAGGAGAAATTGAGAGAGTTCATGGCTTTGATAAGGATCGACTATCCTGCACATAAAAGCATGGATAGTTAAAAAGAAATGCTCAAATAGTGGGAAACATCTAAAGAAATTAAAAAAATCTAATTTCTTCATGTTTTTCCTCCATTGAAGAGGATTCTTGCAACAAAGACCTGCAGTAATAGAAAGTTATCTTCCTTGGAGAGGATATGACCCTTTCTCATGTTGAAAACATGATGTAACTCATGCAAAGACTTTAATTGTGATAGATAGCGATGAGAGCCTTTCGAAGAAAAGGGTGATCAGTATAGAACCATGCTGTGTCATACAGGCCACAACAATCGTTTCAGAGAGAGAGATATTGTTTGACTAAGAAACTTACCAGGCTGGCAATCAATGCCACATCAACTCGTCAACTAGAGATGTGTGCATGAGAACATAGGATCAAGAGTTATGGAATTTCTCTTGTTGTGGCTATTCTTCATGTGATATAGATGGTCATGCAAGATATATGTGGATGAGACTCAGGGATGAGATAAAAAGATTCTTATATAATATAGGGAAATTGCATGTTCTCTTTATTAATATGCTTGAAGGAAAAAGTCCCCAGGTTAATATACCGAAGTACATGATTTTTAATTTCAGTGGAAAAGAATAGTATCTGCTGAATTAAGAATATAACCTTGTAACAGCTTTCTTGATGTGCTTGGGATGATAAAGTCAGTCCCTCAGAAAAAAGTACAGTCCTGGAATCCCAGATGTACCTGAGCAGCCAATATCCAGGTTGGCCAAAAATTCAAATCAGCTGATTGTCTGTGTAACATAGACAGCATTCTTGACATCCTCACTCCACGCAGTTTTGCTCTTAGGATATCAGTTTATGCTACTCGAATGGATAGTCACTTTCCTCTGTGCTACATGATAACATATAGGAGTTCCTGTTAAGGACAAACACATAATTTTGAGGGACTCAAATGCCCCGTTAAGCAAACATCAAACATTCATTTATGACAAGCCAGTGTGGATATTTAGAGACAGATACCTTTGCCATAGGTCTAGCTAAATTTGCACACGATGAAGAATACACAGAGTAACAAGCTGTCTTACAAACATAGGGACTATGTATGGGACAGCCATACTTGTTACCCTTAGTTTCCCTACACCTCATATCATCTGTATTCCTTGTATTAGATTAATTCATTTCGGGAAGCTAGCATTGCATGTTTTACATATGGACATCGTGCTATTACTCTTAGTTTCCCTACACCTCATATCATCTGTATTCCTTGTATTAGATCAATTCATTCGGGAGCTCAACTCCCTTGGTGTAGGAATGAATTGTGCCCTTCTGAAATCTGCAATATTTTTCAATTTATTATGATGAAATCCCTATGTCTTCCCAATCCTAGCCATCTCCCAACTACAAGGCTTCTATGATTGCCATGCAGAAGAACAAAGTGACCATCAAATCCTAGCTTAACCCAAAAAAGACTGCCTCAAATAATGCCCTACCCAATGTTGCTGTTGGCCTGCTCCAAGTTTGGAAATCCTCTGCATAAAAAGAGTTCCTCCATGTCATTCTCTAGGATCTCAGTTCAAGGAGCTACACTTCCTTTTTCTCAAACTAATATTAGGACCAATGCTGCAGTAATTGTGTTATAAACTAATCACTCTCATCCTTGAGGCCATCATAAACATTTGAAAGTGAGTGGAGACACGATTGCCTTCACAATAACTCCTCAAAGGGACACTAATTGCAGGTTAAAAACTAATCTGGATGAAGATTACATCCACAATGTACTGAAGGGGAGAAAGAAGAAAAAGCCCTATGGTGTTTGAGAGTTTTCATGTGTTTAACGTTGTTACAAGGTATGTAAGAAATTTTAAGATAGTTATTTTAGATCTTTACCATAAGAAATCATTTTAACATTTTAGATTTTCAAGCATTTCATGAAGAACAAAAATTTAAGTTTTCAAATGTAGAGCTTCGAATACAAAATGAAATTGGTTCCTCACTTTAATAAAACCTACTTTTCATGAATAATGGCTACTTTTCACCAGAATTTTTTTCAAGTATAAATAAACTCCATGGGTGGTCAAATAAACACAATTTACTTCAAAAGTTCGAAAAATCTTGGCGTTCATCTCAACCTAAGGGTATTTCAGCCTCAATTTCAGTTATTCAGTCTCAAACTAAACCACTATCTGTAGAGTTCTTCACACTTGAACTTCAACTACCTTTAGTGCAAATATAGTTGACATACATGTTCTATTTTTAAAGGGGATTGTTACTCAGATTCAGCTTCACCTTCAAACCTAGTAAATGACTTTCAATAGAGCTGGCTTCTTGTATTCCAAAAAGTCGACTTCAAAGAACTGCAAAGGAGTGTTAACAAACATGTCATTGTAAACCATCTATCATGTATACATACTGAGGGGCCCACAAAAGGAGAGAGAGATGATTTTTTGGAGAACCATATTTTTGTGGTGGGCATCTCTTAATCCTAGTAACAAGATGACCCCTACTTACGCAAAAGGTACATGCCCATCCCATATGTCACCCTTTCAAGGAATTCCTTTATTAGTGAAGGTGTGCTATACAAATCAAAACAAGACGGAGTACTACATCAGTGTCTTTCACCACGTAAAAAAGAGCTAGCCCTAAAAGAGATATTAAATGGCCTGCTAGCAGATACTACTCTGGTCATATCGCCACCCTAAGGATGCTGCGAAATGGTGTGTTGTGGCCTTATGTCTTCTAGGATTGTGCCAGCTATGCAAAGGAGTCCGATGTATGCATAAGGTGTGCACCAAAGCTGTCTAAGCAAAGAAACAAAGCTCTTTACATTTCTATACCATGGCAGCTATTCAACCATTGGGGGTTGGATTTCATTGCTTCCTTACATCCCATCACACATCTTAGCCCTGAAAAGTACTTACTGATCATGCTGCTGAATGTCAACGCTCAAAATTGGTCATTGCTGACAGTATAGTGTCCACGATTCTCTATGAGAACATTTTGTTGCAGATTTGAATGCCTAATGAATGTTGGGGACGAGAGGTAGGACACATACATCAGCATCAGTGATGAACCTCGCAACACTCATCTCTCATACTCAAAGCAAGTACATAGACACCAAAAAATGCAAAACAAACTGAGCTCAAAACAACAATTAGATAGAAGTCTCTTACCGTAGCTATACCAAGAGGAAAATTTCAATCGGGACAACAAGTACGAGACAACGAGAGGAGAAGACAAACAAGGAGTGCACTACCACACATAGACTAATTGCCCCGGTTCAGTGATAGGAAGATGAACAACTACATGATGGACACTTGAAGAGCTCAATGATGCATACAGAAAGTTTTTCAAAACTTTTTCCCAAGTTTCTTCTGAACATCCCAACTGTTTCCAAACTTGTTGACGAACCAAAAAGGTCTCCACAAACTTTTATTTTCCTCCGGTGAGAGAGTGTGTAAGTGCAAGGGAATGAGTAAGTTTATGAGGTGAGTACACGAGGGTGAGGCTCTAGAAACTTTTCCGAAACTCCTTTCTTTTTTAAAGGATTCAAAAGGATTCTCATGAGTGTGTGTTGCACCCCAAATTAGCATGTCTTCGAATTAGTTCCTTAGGTATTCTAACCACTGTGCCCTAATTTTACATTCTAGGAAGATTCTGGCCTAATGAGGAGTTTTCTCCCTTTTTCTCACTCTTTTTTCATCCCTCCTATCCCTGTATCGCATCTTCCTTGTACATATGTAGGTCTGGCAAGCTTTTCATAGGTCATCACCCTTTGTAAATTAATTGTGAAGCTCACTTGTTTTCGTTAGGGTTCATCAGCACAGACGATTTACACCTTGTATTCAGCGAGTTTAAGGTTTCTATTGGATTTCGCCTCTGAGCAGATATTCAATGAGTTTAGGATTTCTGTTGGATTTCACTTCTGAGCAGTTGTTCACGCAAAATGTAATCAAGGGTTTGCACATAGACTGTGCTTCTGAAATTTCGTCACAGATTCTGAGGAGTTCTTTTCTGGCCAGTAATATCTATTGGTTGTTAAGAATAGGGCCTGCAAGTGGTGAATTTAGCATAATTTAATTGGTTTTTGACTTTGACATGATTTCCTCTATAGACATGCAAGACACTGTACTGTAACTGTTTCAATGCTTCATTACAACAAGGTTTTGAAGATGAAGTTGTTATTCCTCAAACCCCATTATCGAAGCAAATTGATGTTGATAAATTGAAATGCATGATGAAGGATGCACTCACCCATTATGAAAATGCAAAGGGGGATTTGAGAGTGGATATTGACCCTTCTCTGATTTGGGAGCCAGTCCTCATGTTTCATGAAAGAGGGTTGCTTCTGTTCTTCTCTGGGTGTATACCCCTAGTGGTAGATATGGCATATGCCATTAATGCAAATGTAGGAAGAGATCTGGTTGATATAATTTTTTACTCTAGGCATGGTTTGTTTTGTTCATGACATGATTGCTCCTACTTCATCTTCATTTGTATTCGCATGAGTGCATCTCCATTTTGTATCTAGGAGGCACTCCATTTCTAGTCTATTTCCATTCTTTATTGTAGTTACTTTGTATTTGGGTACCTTGCCATGTGCTTCTACCAGTTGTATTCATTCTCCTTTCAGGAGACTTATCCCACATATGATGTACTTTTGAGAGCCCCTCCCAAATCTATATAAGGAGGGCCTCTCCCCTCATTTGTACTTGGTTAGAAGTTTGAGGAGCCTACTCCATGCTCTTGGCAAGCTCATTTCTAATCCACATGAGTTTACCCATTTCATGGTCTACTCATTTTGTGTCTCACACATTCTTTGTTTTGTGAGAGTACTTTACTTTTCATTTTGCTTCCGCGTGTGTACCTCTCTACATGGTATCAGAGCACTAGGTGGAGGTCTTGGTGGTGCATTTAGCAGTGATTTTGGTGGTGGTGCTTGAGTTTGGTGGTGTTGCTCTCCACTCACTTTGGAGAAGCATTTTTCCATCACTTTACTCTTTGAGGCTTCATTTTGCCCATTTGCCCACCCTCCCACCCATTTTCTTCATTGATTTGTTCATGTCTACCCCATTTTCCCTCCCACCCACCCTTGTTTGTGGCAACATTTGCTTGTTTACTTCATTTCTGAGTTCGTGAAGTGGAGTTGATATTTAGTCCCATCACCATTGATAGTGTTTATAAACACTATTATGATGGTCTTTGGATACGTAATGCTCTACAACATGACATTAGTGATACATCTCTAATGTTAAGAGTGGTCATAACCATAATTTACTCATCTTTCGATCATTATGAAGATAGATCATCTCCCCATATGGAGTATTCACTGTTTATATGAATTCATTGTCTATATGAATTCACTGTGTATACGAATTTTGAGGAGGTAATTATTCGCTTTCAAGATTTTCATTTGATTACAGAATCCATGCTCTTCAACCACTATTATCGTCTACCAGAAAGCTCAAGGTGGCAAGTCAAAAGGTCAAGCATGCATGCATAAGCATATTACAGATCAATCTTCTCAGGATTATTCTCTCTCCAAATCAACTACACTCAGAAAACAGAGCGTGCATTCGGCCTTTGCTTTGTGCAAGGGTGTGCTCATACTCTCTCTACCAGTCATATCGGCCCAACCTCCTGTCCATGTGTCAAGTCGAGCCTACTCACAGGTTCGCAAAATCGGAGGCCATCTGTGCAACATAGAAGCATTGCTTCTCTTTGATCCTCAGCCCTTCTCTCTTCTCTATACTAGAGAAAGAGAATGCAAAGATCATGCAATGGTGCATATTGGCTACTGAAGCTGAAGCATTTCGCAAAATATTGTAGTTGTCGGTCCCTTCCTCTCTGACATGCTCATAGCACGAATATCTAATACATTCTTGCAAGGAGAACATCTACATGAAGGGGTAGCAATGAATGAACAGAACTAAGCCTGAAACATGAGAAAGAGGGAGGAGGAAGGAAGCACATGAAGTGTGCGTAGCGAAAGCCATTCCTGTTGGAGACAGACAAAGTATAGGAGAGAGAAAAGCAAGCAAAGCAATTGTGAATCTCCATGTTCCAGTGTGCGCTATCTTTGTGAAATAGAGAGTGTCTCAGAGAGAGAGAGAGAGCGGTTTTGCATCAATCTTAGCGCACCATTTCTTTGTGGGAACGAGCTAGAAAGTAGTGGATGACTTGGAGAAACTATCTGCTACTGATTGACTGTGCATATTCCAGCCTCTGCACCTGGCAAAATTACACTTCTCTGCAAAGTCCCAACTGAGAGAGCTCCAGATCATTCCATAGACTACAACACTAGTGTGCCACAGTTTCTGTATGATTCGATTCGTAGGAGTAGAATCAGGCCAGTCAGCTTGCATCATGTTTATTGTACGATGAGAGTCACATTGGCAAAACTATCTCGACATCTGTGCTGTATAAAGAGTCCAGTGGCCACGTTCGGCGCACTTCAACGCTATTTCCTTATTGATGCCCTTGAAATCGTGCAGAGTTCTATTTTTAGCACACTATATTAATCCTTAATCTGCTAAGCATTGTAGAGCGCCACTGACACGTCTCAGTGAGAAATCATCGTGCAAATTCATTGGAGTCTTTTGCTAAGTGCTAGATAAACTTTGCCTAGTCTAGCTTGCCTTGGTGATAGCGTAGAGTGTTTTTAGCCAATGAGCGAAATCGGGCCTATAATTTTTTTATTAAGAAAATTGAAACGACTAGTACATTCACTGCACTTGTTAGGTGTGTGCATTGAGAGCTTGACTCCATATACCCAAGGCTATTTTAACCTTCCAATTAAAAGCATACATCTTAGCCATCTAAACAATGTTTCCCTTCCCTAAAGGGATAATTTGCATCACATTCTTCAAAAGTTTCAACCCAACTCTCACTATTTGGCGCTAAGTGCCCATCTTTGTACATCAAGAATATAAGAAGAAGAATCTTTTGTGTGTGTAGGTGTGGGTTGGAGGCTAGTCTAAGCCCACCCACCAAACTCTCTTCAAGTGTCTAAGCCTACTCTAAGGCTCCATTGGTGTACAATGGGCTAATCTAAGCCCCCTCCTCTCCCGTCGACTTATCTTGGTGTTGTACAAGTGTAGGGCTACTCTAAGCCCCCCCCTCCCCCCCCCCCCCCCCCCCCAAGAATTTTAAGTGTGGTGTCCAGTTGTTAATTTCAAGCTTTTGCAATTATTTTTAAGCGGTATTTTTGGAAAGTGTCTTTGATAGTGTTTCTAAACACTTTATCCTCAAAGCTTTGTAATGACCAAAAGTGAAGGTAGCTCATTATCTATGGCTAACTTCTTACCCTCTTTCACCCCCTATTTTTATGCCTAAGGATGAACGCCTCAATGGACAAAATTACAATCTATGGAAAGATATCATGCGCGCATATCTCTACACGAATCTCCTTCATGAGGTAGTAGACAGGTCAGACCCCGAACCCAATAGGGATACCAACTTAGACAATTGGCATGTGTGGAATGTCAAGGACAGACGAGCTTTAGATCAGCTATTACTTGCCTATGTCGAACTAATGAAAGGACATATCACGGCCTGTAAGACATCCAAGGATGCTTAGGATACATTAGCCACTTTGTATGAAGACAAAACCCCTTCGAAAATATATGCATTAGAGGCCGAGTTTCATAATTTGATCATTCGGCCACACGATACAATTACCAAGGTCATAGCCCAATTTGAGGACTACCAGCGTAAATTAGCACTATGTGGTAGGTAGATTTCTAGTGAAGACATGGCCATTAGGCTTCTTAACAAGTTACCTAAGTCGTACGAGACATTTGTCACAACTTTGTATAATTGCGGCCAAGTCTTAACTTGGGAAGAGGTTCGTCGACTATTGCTCCTTCACGACTCACGAGCCAAATCGACTTCCTCCCAAGAGTCTGCCATGAAGGCCAAAGGCCCATTCAATAAGGGCAAAACCACAAGTGCTGGCAATGGATCTAAGCAAGGATCACATAATTCATCGAAGAAGTTCACCTGTAATTTTTGTGGAAAATCAAGACACGTAGAAAAGTTTTGCTATAAAAAGAAACAATCATCGAAGGCATCTACATCTAGGCAAGCATCCAAAGGATCCCAACATAGATCCCACTACTCTAGTGAGGAACTCTTCATCTCCACAGAAGCAAACGCCCTAGTTACTTCTAGCTCCCCACATCAGTGGATCTTTGATAGCGGAGCTACCTCCCATATGTGCAAAGACAAGGACTCCTTTCAAGAACTCGAAGAGCACACAGGAGAAGTCTATCTTGGCAACAACAAAAGTTTACCCATCGAAGGAAAAGGGAAAGTTCAAATTACTAACAATCAGGGGGAATGCAAGTCTTTATCCAATGTTCTTTTTGTTCCAAATTTATGTATGAATCTACTTTCCATCAAGGCCATTACAGATCAGGACAAACAAGTATGGTTTGATAACCCCTCAGTTAAGGTAGTTGATCCCCATACAAAGGATGTCATTGCTCAAGGTATTGAAGAAAAGGGCCTCTACAAACTATCTTGCTTTGTATACAAAGAATCAACCTCAAGTTTGTGGCACCAAAGATTTGGCCACACTTCTTCATCCCAACTTGTGAAGGGATTACCAAAGATAGGGCAACTTACTGATGTCTGGCAAGCTTGCACCCAAGGCAAGCAGCATAGGGCCCCAGTTCCCAAGGAAGCTTCAACACAAGCGAGGAACCCTCTAGCCCTTATCCACATGGACTTATGTGGACCCATGAACACCCCATCCCTGAGTGGATCCCTCTACTTTTATATTCTAGTAGATGACCACTCTCGCTATATTTGGGTGTACTTTTTGAAGTCAAAGGCAGACACATTCTCTAAGTTTCAAACTTGGATCAAGGAAGTTGAGAATGAAGCTTCGACTAAAGTTAAAACCATCAGATCAGATGGCGGTGGTGAGTTTATCAATCATGACTTTGATAACTTTATCAACCAGAAAGGAATCGAAAGACAAGTCACTCAACCTCATACTCCATCCCCGAATGGAGTAGCTGAAAGAAAGATATGCAGTGTGATGGAAATGGCAAGGACTATTGTTGTATAATTACATGGGTCTAAGGGGTAGAACCCTTGGGTTTCTAGGTGTGAAACCCTTTGGATTTATGGTTTATTTACCCCTTTTAGATGGGTCTTGAACCTTAGGGTTAATTCTCTAAGGTTGAGTACCTTAGGCTTGATTGGAAGCTTCTCCTAGCCACTTGGTTTGTACGTGAGAGCTTGGAGAGTCTTCTTTTAGAAGCCATGTGATTTCATGTGATATCCTAAGCTTGGAAACCATGTGAACACCTTAGGGACCCATGTGATGGAAGGTACACATGTCCCCTTGAGAGGGACTTACCCCCTTGGACTTGGAGCTATATATTGGAGGGGTTTGTTGGGTGGAAAGACATCTCTCTTCCTAGGTGTGGCCTTGCTAGTTAGTTCCCTTAGACTTCTTAGTTCAGTTTGTGGAGGCTATGGAGCTCTCACACAACAGTGGTATGAGAGCTAAGTATTCTTTTTTGTGCTCTTTTTGAATTTTCATTTTAAGCCATGGATGACCTTTTCGATGACATTCATAGTTAAGAATTATATACACAAATCTCGCATGCAACAAAACACACAATATGCATGATTGGATTGATAAATTATGGGTTATGTGGCTAAATTTCTTTTGTACCAAGGATACGTTTAGGCCTTACAAGCATTTATTAGAACATCATTCCTTTTGAAACATTATTTCTCTTAGATATGCACACGAAAGAATGTGGGTGCATCATAGTAAAAGGAAGCATGTGCATGGCCATGCATGAAGATCACATCCTTGCGTAAGTATATATAAATTAGATGCATGGTTTTATGGTGAACATGCACATTCGGGAACCCTTTAGTATGCATATATAGTTGCAAGATTTGAAAGGTTGTACCATATGTATGGCCTAAAGGTGACAATGAGACAGCCCATTACATGCTGACCATGGCTACTGATAGCGGTTGAACCCTTGTTCCTATCTCAGAAACTAGATGCTCAACCCGACTCTTTAAAGGTAAATGCACACATATGGGCACAAAAGTAAGTATCAAAATGCCCAAGAAGGAAGCTAATGATGGACAAGATGGGATGGTTGAAGCCTACTTCATTACCATGGGAACACTCAAATAAAGCCAAGGGATGGATGAAGCTTAATTTCCAGGTAAATAATTGCACCTTTTTCTTTTCTTTGCAATATAGTGCATGCCATAATAGACATGACTCGGAAGTAGATGCATAGATGGGTGGCCCAGTTTTTGTGGTCACATCGATAATCAATCATGGAAATAAGTTGCACTATGCATCAAGTTCATTGCTTTGAAAAGAAGTATTGGAGGTGCATAAAAACGGTCATGGTTAGGAAGAATGCATCTAATGCATTGATGAAACTCACATATACTAAGTTTCATGGAAATTTTGCACCATCCATTGGATGAACAAAGTTCTGAACTAGAACTTTTGCATGCTTTAAGGAGGGGTTCAACTTCTGAACCTTATGCATACAACGCCTTTTCCAATAAAGGTGTAAATGTTTTGATATACACTAAACTATGCAGTTGGAATATATTACATGGGTTTTTGAGTAGAGAGCGAGATTAAGTTCTTGAAGTTAAGCTTAAGTAGGATTTGATTTTATTAGTTTTTAGGAAGAACGGTGATAAATCCAATTGGCCACTATAAACCATTTAATTCCTTTAATTTTGACTTAGAAATTAAAATTCTAGAAATACCTTAAGCTTAAAATCCCTCTTATGGAATTTTAAATTCCATAAAAGCCCATGGCATGCCTGATCAGCAAGGCCATATAATTAAGGTAGTAATACAAAAAATTTTCTCTCTTAAAACTGTTGGAAAACAATGTTCAATTGGGCCAAATTTTCCTCAGGTTAATAACATGTATTGCTATCATACTATTCCCTTGTATAGCAAAAGCGCTTAGGCGCTGTGGATAAGGCAAAAGCCTCCTAACGCGCCCATGCGAGTTAAATCCCCGACGGCAGCAGCGTGTGGAAAATAAAGATTTTAAACCATGCTTTTGATAGTCACACGGACAGCGACGGACAAATTCGCGAAACGCATCATTATGCGATTGTGCTTTATTCTTGAACGATCGTTGTTCGTTCGTAGCTTTATTAGAAGCGATTGCTTTTGGAGGGGTGCTTTTCAAGGACAATCAAACACTATAAAACAAGAGTCTTGGGCTCATTGTATTCATCCTTCACCTAAGATCAACACAAGCTTTGGAGCTTGGACCTCAGTAGAGGTGGTGTTTCTTCTAGCACATGGGGCAGCCATGGTGCTAACTTGAAGCATGTTGAGGAGCAGCTATGGAGTTCTTCTTAATGATTCTTCTTGGAGAAGATGAAGGGTGTGCTCACACTCTAGCTCATGGAGAGGAGGTCATCTCTTGTTCATGGCAAGAAGACTTGATTATTAGCAGCTTGATGGTGAGGATCGCCCATCTACATGATGTATTTGAAGATCATCTTCTACAAGAAGATGTTAGGTTGAAGATTATCTTCTACAAGAAGATGTCTGGCTACTTCAAAGACATTGGATGGGACCATCTACATGATTTTGAAGATTATCTTCTACAGGAAGATATTAGGTTGAAGATTGTCTTCTACAAGAAGATGTCGGGCTACTTCAAAGACATTAGATGGTGATTAACATAAGATTCACATCTTATGTTAAGTATTCAGGTACATATTCTCTTTATGCACACAGGTACTACTTGAAGTTTATGGAGGCCTTGGCGTTCATATTAGAAGGAGTCCTATTCGGCATAGGTACAAGAGAATCAGTACTTATATGCTTTATGCATATTTTTATGAGGTGTTTGAGAAGGTGTGTTCACATGAGTTTGAGGATTTCCGGCTTGAAGTTTATGGAGGCCTTGGCGTTCATATTAGAAGGAGTCCTATTCGGCATAGGTACAAGAGAATCAGTAGTTATATGCTTTATGCATATTTTTATGAGGTGTTTGAGAAGGTGTGTTCACATGAGTTTGAGGATTTCCGGCAACAATCTTGTTAGCATTCTATGCTACTTTATAAGTATGTGATCTTTTCACACACGTATCTGACTTAGGGTCTTCCATAGCCTAAGTTTAGATGTAGGTTTGTTGACCATCAGTTTCACACTGATCCTTCCTCATTCAGTCACTCATATTCACTCTTCTATAACCTATTAGGTCACACATCTCATGTATATTCAGATTACTGCCCACACATCTGAATATGTTTGTTACATTGTACATTCACTCATGCATCTATTTCTCATCACATAGAGTGGCTGAGAATTTTACTCCCACATTGTACATTGAACATTGGTATATATGATACTATGAGTAAGCGATGGCTTACGTAACACCTTACACATGTCGTCTATTCTTTCTCTATCTTTGTCTCATCATTTGTATGATTAAGTTGTGATATGTGCATGTTTTGTCAATATGGAAGATTGCTGGAATTAATGTTGTACATGACTGGAACTATGGAACCATGGACCTGTGACATGAGCCTAAGGGCCTACCTCACTTCCAACATTTGGTATCAGAGCATTAAGGTTTTGGTTACAGAACTTTAGATCTTTGGCATCAATGCATTAAGGCTCATTCATAATCCCACGTTCCCAGAATTCCAGATTTACAACATTTGATTTGAAAGCATCTTCTAACATTTGACATACACACTTAATCTAGATGAGTAGAGATTAGAGAATTAGACAAT
Organism: Ceratopteris richardii; assembly: GCA_020310875.1. Taxonomy (NCBI): domain Eukaryota; kingdom Viridiplantae; phylum Streptophyta; class Polypodiopsida; order Polypodiales; family Pteridaceae; genus Ceratopteris; species Ceratopteris richardii. The sequence goes on from CM035442.1 coordinate 81,791,172, forward strand.
TCAGTCACATGTGTATTTATCAGTGTGGAGTATGATGTTGATGATCTGTTAGCAGCCGAATATTTTTGGAAAGAGTATGCAAATACTTTACAAAAGTATTGTTTGAAGACCCAGACTTGATGAAGAGAAGACTACTTCAAATTCAAGGAAGAACAATGGTTTAGAGAAGATGAAGGAATCAGATCAACATCAAATCACAGGTATCAGTTTCTACTATCAGATTATCATTTGCAGGTCATATCTTAGAAGAGCAGTTATGAAGAGATTTGAAGAAATTCAAGGATTGCTTTTATACGCTTTCATCATTTGAAAGTTAAAGGCTACATCGAAACAGGTATCTAGAGGTTTTTCTAGAGAGTTTTTGAGAAATCTCTTTCATGGCAAGAAAGTTCATCTAAGAAGACAAGCGCAGAGATGAGATGAGTTTTTTCAGCCAATTTTCTGTTGTAAGTTGGTTGGATATCAAGGTACACATGTATTTAGAGAAGGTAACTCTAGAAGGGTAATTCATCATTCAGATAAACGATTGGTGAATTTAGTCATTTCAGACATTTGAAACAACATTTTGATTCAGAGCTATGAGGAGATGATAAAACATGATATTCAACTTCCATTTATATACCATGTTTGTTTTATCTCTTACTCTTAGCATTAGAGGAAGAGAAAAGTTCAGTTGAAGAAGTCAAGAGTGTTTGCTACTTCAAGATGAAGAGAACAAAAGGTATGGAAGAGAAGTTTGAAAATGTTGACATCATCAGGTGGAAGAAAGATGCAGAAAAAGAAAGTCCATCATTTCCAAAAGAAAAGTAAGGCTTCCTTTTCTCATATATTTTCCATATACTTTTCCTATTTTATCCTCTACACCCAAAGACAAGTCTACGAGAACATCTTGTTTAAAGAAGAAGCAGTTTCTTGTTTTGCATTACAATTGGTCATGATTTAGTAGATTTGACAAAGAATTGCATCGAGAGAAACAAAAGCACTCATATATGTATGAGTTATGTTGAAGCTTTTTAAGCAGACAACTTATATGTTCCCTCAAAGAATTCTTGGAGCGTCAATACAGAGCTACTTGGTATATGACAAGTTGCAGAGAAGTATATTTCTTCTTTATCTAACTCTTAAGGTAAAAGAGTTTTTTGTAGCAGACGTTGAAGACTTGCGTTGAGGTTTTATGTTTGGAAAAGGTTACCTCATACTCAGTATTTTCAGAAACTTCAGAAAATTCAGATTTGCTGATGTACAGGTCATTTGAAGAATCTACTTTTTATGATTGTCGAGTTTTTTGGATACATGCTTGTATTCAAAAAGGTGTTCCATTAGATCCTATAACTTGATTGTGAAGTGGAGTTAGCCAAAAGAAAGTCAAGCAGGTACTATCACATTTCACCCGGGTAAAATATGAAAGTTATGAAGTATCAACTTGCAGCTTTTGGAGTTATCAAGGTGAGAAGTTTTTCCACTTATGTTTCAAGTAGGAATTGCAGATTCCTTGAAGGATTTGTTTGAAGAAAAGTTTTACAACTTTTTGAGAAGCATGGACACTTGGAGACATTTAGGAAGTAAATCAAACATTCAGTCATGAAGGTTTGATGACAGCAGATTCTACACAGGAGAGATCATTGATCTTGAATAGATCTTGTATGATCTTGAGTATTTATGATTCAGTTATTTATCCTTTGTTTTATAAGATTCTTAGCATTGGAAGAAGTAAGTCAAAGATTCAGATTCTATCAGATTTTGTTACAGAGATAGAAGAAGATACTTGTTATGTTACAAAAGGTTATGAATCCTAAAATGCTTTCAGCAAGGTTTTGTTATGTTGGGATCAGCTAACCTTATTCTACAATTTGGAAAGCTGAGGAATTACATGGAAAGCTATTGGCATGTGTACAGTGCTAATAAAAAGGGTCCAGAGATTTTGTTTCAGATACAGGTATTGATCCTTGAAGATCAGATTTATTGAAAGAAGGAAGACGTTCCACATTTCATAAAGTCTGATATATTTGAAGAATTGTGGATACTAGTGTTAAGTCATCCAGGGGGGTGATGAAACATGAAGACTTATTTTCAAGCCATATGTAAAAGAATGCAGATTCATACCTATAGGTATTCCTATTTCAGGTATTCCTATATTTCCTTTGTCAGGTTCTCTTTATGTTCCAGCTTTGAAAGAAGAAGGAAGAAGAAGAATATTTGGAGAAAGTTCCTGTTAGGATGTTCCTGTTCAGGAGAAGGTTCCAGAGTTCTATTTGAAGAGAAGCTTGATATTTCAGAAAGGTATATTTCAGACGTGCGCACATATATGTTTATACCAAGTTTTGAAGGAAAGAGGTATGAAGGATTTAAAGGATGAAGACATTATGACATCATAGATTTTTTGACTCATATTGAGTTGAGTACAGTCAGAGATGAACCAGCAGTGTTCATAATAGACTAAGTTGTGAGTTGACAGTCACAGGTTCCAGGATTCAGTTCTTGATTTTGTTTAGTGTATTTACATGACACAGCAGAAGGACGTTGAGAAACCTTTTTGGAAGGTAAATGCAAATATGTGGATCCTAGTGTATGTTTTCACGTTTTTGAAGACAAGAGATAGCAGGTTCAGAGACCGTTCATGCTATATTTGTTATCAAGTAGTGATTGCTTGATGTATACACTATTGGATATCTAGTTTGCATATTTTCTCAAGTATTATGGTTCATATTCAGCAAATTCAGGTCTTTTGAAGGAAAGTCGAATTCAATTTTGAAGAACAAGTTCTGAACTACGGGAGTACAAGCTTGAAGCTTGTGGCAATTTGCAGATTATATAGTTTGCAGATTCAGTTCAGATTGTACCAATATGACATTGCAGGGGGGATTGTTGGAAAACAATGTTCAATTGGGCCAAATTTTCCTCAGGTTACATAACATGTATTTCTATCATACTATTCCCTTGTATAGCAAAAGCGCTTAGGCGCTGTGGATAAGGCAAAAGCCTCCTAATGCGCCCACGCGAGCTCAATCCCCGACGGCAGCAGCGTGTGGAAAATAAAGATTTTAAACCATGCTTTTGATAGTCACAGGGACAACGACGGACGAATTCGCGAAACACATCATTATGCGATTGTGCTTTATTCTTGAACGATCGTTGTTCGTTCGTAGCTTTATTAGAAGCGATTGCTTTTGGAGGGGTGCTTTTCAAGGACAATCAAACACTATAAAACAAGAGTCTTGGGCTCATTGTATTCATCCTTCACCTAAGATCAACACAAGCTTTGGAGCTTGGACCTCAGTAGAGGTGGTGTTTCTTCTAGCACATGGGGCAGCCATGGTGCTAACTTGAAGCATGTTGAGGAGCAGCTATGGAGTTCTTCTTAATGATTCTTCTTGGAGAAGATGAAGGGTGTGCTCACACTCTAGCTCATGGAGAGGAGGTCATCTCTTGTGTTGGAAGTGAGGTAGGCCCTTAGGCTCATGTCACAGGTCCATGGTTCCATAGTTCCAGTCATGTACAACATTAATTCCAGCAATCTTCCATATTGACAAAACATGAACATACCACAACTTAATCATACAAATGATGAGACAAAGATAGAGAAAGAATAGACGTCATGTGTAAGGTGTTACGTAAGCCATCGCTTACTCATAGTATCATATATACCAATGTTCAATGTACAATGTGGGAGCAAAACTCTCAACCACTCTATGTGATGAGAAATAGATGAATGAGTGAATGTACAATGTAACAAACATATTCAGATGTATGGGCAGTAATCTGAATATACATGAGATGTGTGACCTTATAGGTTATAGAAGAGTGAATATGAGTGACTGAAAGAGGAAGGATCAGTGTGAACGGAAATCTTCAAACTCATGTGAACACACCTTCTCAAACACCTCATAAAATATGCACAAAGCATATACGTACTGTTTCTCTTGTACCTATGCCGAATAGGACTCCTCCTGATATGAACGCCACAACCTCCATAAACTTCAAGTAGTACCTATGTGCATAAAGAGAATATGTACCTGAATACTTTAACATAAGATGTGAATCTTATGTTAAACTCCATCTAATGTCTTTGAAGTAGCCAGATATCTTCTTGTAGAAGACAATCTTCAACCTAACATCTTCTTGTAGAAGATGATCTTCAAATACGCCATGTAGATGGTCCCATCCAATGTCTTTGAAGTAGCCAGACAGCTTCTTGTAGAAGACAATCTTCAACCTAATATCTTCCTGTAGAAGACAATCTTCAAATACATCCTGTAGATGGGCGATCCTCACCATCAAGCTGCTAATGACCAAGTCTTCTTGCCATGAACAAGAGATGACCTCCTCTCCATGAGGTAGAGTGTGAGCACACCCTTCATCTTCTCCAAGAAGAATCACCAAGAAGAACTCCATAGCTGCTCCTCAACATGCTTCAAGTTAGCACCATGGCTGCCCCATGTGCTAGAAGAAACACCACCTTTAGTGAGGTCCAAGCTCTAGAAAGCTTGTGTTGATCCTAGGTGAAGGATGAATAACAATGAGCCCAAGCTCTTGTTATATAGTACTCTTGATCCCTCAAAAGCACCAATAAAGCACTTCGTAAAAGAATAAATCTGCGATCGCTATTCTCGTGAAAATCAGGTCGCCGTCTATCGCGATCCATCGCTCTCCACTTGTTTTTTTAATTTGAAAAGCATAGATCAAAATATAACATTCGCGCTCGCTGTAGTCTAGGGGATTTGAACCCTGGCGGGTGCTATGAGAGGACGACGACGTATCCATGCCACCAACACATTTTGGTTGTACAAAGAGTAGTAACCAGCTCTAAACATGTCAGATCCGCCCGTCTCCTTTTCTTCTTTGCCAAGAAAGACTAAGAACTAAAGCAAGGTCTTAGACAAAATGGACCAATTGCACATTGTTTTCCAACAATCCCCCCTGCAATGTCATATTGGTACAACCTGAACTGAATCTGCAATCTGGCACAAACTGCAAACTATCACAAGCTTCAAGCTTGTACTGCCGTACTTCAGGAAAAAAATCTTCTTCAAAACTAAATTTGACTTTCCTTCAAAAAACCTGACCTTGCTAAATATGAACCATAATACTTGAGAAAATATGCAAACTAGATATTCAATAGTGTATTCATCAAGCAATCACTGCTTGACAACAAATGTAGCATGAACTGTCTCTGAACCTGCTATCTCCTGTCTTCTGAAAACATACACTGGGATCTATATATTTGCATTTACCTTTCGAAAAAGGATTTCTCAATGTACTTCTGCTGCGTCATGTAAATACACTAAACAAAATCAAGAACTGAATCTTGGAACCTGTGACTGTTAACTCACAACTTAGTGTATTATGAACACTACTGGTTCATCTCTGACTGTACTCAAGTCAAATCAACTCAGCTCAATTGAAATCAACTGAAATCAATTGAAATATGAGTCAAAAATCTATGATGTCATCATGTCTTCATCCTTAAATCCTTCATAATTCTTTCCTTCAGAACTTGGTATAAACATATATGTGCGCACTTCTGAAATATACCTTTCTAAAATATCAAGCTTCTCTTCAAATAGAATTCTGGAACCTTATCCTGAACAAGAACTTTCTCCAAACATTCTCCTTCTTCCTTCTTCTTTCAAAGCTGGAACATAAAGAGAACCTGACAAAGGAAATATAGGAATACCTGAAATAGGAATACCTGTAGGTATGACTCTGTATTCTTTTACATATGGCTTGAAAATAAGTCTTCATGTTTCATCACCTCCTTGGATGACTTAACACTAGTATCCAGTATTCTTCAAATATATCAGACTTTATGAAATGTGGAACGTCTTCCTTCATAAATCTGATGTTTAGTGATCAATACCTGTATCTGAAACAAAATCTCTGGACCCTTTTTATTAGCACTGTACACATGCCAATAGCTTTCCATGTCATTCCTCAGCTTTCCAAATTGTAGAATAAGGTTAGCTGAACCGAACATAACAAAACCTTGCTGAAAGCTTCATAGGATTCATAACCTTCTGTAACATAACAAGTATTTCTATCTCTCAATGCAATTCTTTGTCAAATCTACTAAATCATGACCAAGTGTAATGCAAAACAAGAAACTGCTTCTTCTTTAAACAAGATGTTCTCGTAGACTTGTCTTTGGATGTAGAGGATAATATAGGAAAAGTATATGGAAAATATATGAGAAAAGGAAGCCTTACTTTTCTTTTGGAAATGATGGACTTTCTTCTTCTGCGTCTTTCTTCCACATGATGATGTCAACATTTTCAAACTTCTCTTCCATACCTTTTGTTTTCTTCATTTTGAAGTAGCAAACACTCTTGACCTCTTCAAATGAACTTTTCTCTTCCTCTAGTGTAAGAGTAAGAGATAAAACAAACATGGTATATAAATGGAAGTGAATATAGAAACATGTTTTACCATCTCCTCATATCTCTGAATCAAAATGTTGTTTTAAATGTCTGAAACGACTAAGTTCACCAATCTTTTGTCTGAATGATGAATTGCCCTTCTAGAGTTACCTTCTCTAGATACATTTGTACCTTGATATCCAACCAACTTACAACAGAAAATTGGCTGAAAAAACTCATCTCATCTCTGCGCTTGTCTTCTTAGATGAACTTTCTTGCCATGAAAGAGATTTCTCAAAAACTCTCTAGAAAAACCTCTAGATACCTATTTTGATGTAGCTAATGCTTTAACTTTCAAATGATGAAAGCGTATAAAAGCAATCCTTGAATTTCTTCAAATCTCTTCATAACTACTCTTCTAAGATATGACCTGCAAATGATAATCTGATAGTAGAAACTGATACCTGTGTTTTGATGTTGATCTGATTTCTTCATCTTCTCTAAACCATTGTTCTTCCTTGAATTTGAAGTAGTCTTCTCTTCATCAAGTATGGGTCTTCAAACAATACTTTTGTAAAGTATTTGCATACTCTTCAAAAATATTCGGCTGCTAACAGATCATCAACTTCATACTCCACACTGATGAATACACATGTAACTGAAATGTCTAATTCTCAAATCTCTACTTATCTAGATTAAGTGTGTATGTCAAATGTCAAATGTTAGAAGATGCTTTCAAATCATATGTTGTAAATCTGGAATTCTAGGAACCTGGGATTATGAATGAGCCTTAATGCATTGATGCCAAAGATCTAAAGTTCTGTAACCAAAACCTTAGTGCTCTGATACCAAATGTTGGAAGTGAGGTAGGCCCTTAGGCTCATGTCACAGGTCCATGGTTCCATAGTTCCAGTCATGTACAACATTAATTCCAGCAATCTTCCATATTGACAAAACATGAACATACCACAACTTAATCATACAAATGATGAGACAAAGATAGAGAAAGAATAGACATCATGTGTAAGGTGTTACGTAAGCCATCGCTTACTCATAGTATCATATATACCAATGTTCAATGTACAATGTGGGAGCAAAACTCTCAACCACTCTATGTGATGAGAAATAGATGAATGAGTGAATGTACAATGTAACAAACATATTCAGATGTATGGGCAGTAATCTGAATATACATGAGATGTGTGACCTTATAGGTTATAGAAGAGTGAATATGAGTGACTGAAAGAGGAAGGATCAGTGTGAACGGAAATCTTCAAACTCATGTGAACACACCTTCTCAAACACCTCATAAAATATGCACAAAGCATATACGTACTGTTTCTCTTGTACCTATGCCGAATAGGACTCCTCCTGATATGAACGCCACAGCCTCCATAAACTTCAAGTAGTACCTGTGTGCATAAAGAGAATATGTACCTGAATACTTTAACATAAGATGTGAATCTTATGTTAAACTCCATCTAATATCTTTGAAGTAGCCAGATATCTTCTTGTAGAAGACAATCTTCAACCTAACATCTTCTTGTAGAAGATGATCTTCAAATACGCCATGTAGATGGTCCCATCCAATGTCTTTGAAGTAGCCAGACAGCTTCTTGTAGAAGACAATCTTCAACCTAATATCTTCCTGTAGAAGACAATCTTCAAATACATCCTGTAGATGGGCGATCCTCACCATCAAGCTGCTAATGACCAAGTCTTCTTACGATGAACAAGAGACGACCTCCTCTCCATGAGGTAGAGTGTGAGCACACCCTTCATCTTCTCCAAGAAGAATCACCAAGAAGAACTCCATAGCTGCTCCTCAACATGCTTCAAGTTAGCACCATGGCTGCCCCATGTGCTAGAAGAAACACCACCTTTAGTGAGGTCCAAGCTCTAGAAAGCTTGTGTTGATCCTAGGTGAAGGATGAATAACAATGAGCCCAAGCTCTTGTTATATAGTACTCTTGATCCCTCAAAAGCACCAATAAAGCACTTCGTAAAAGAATAAATCTGCGATCGCTATTCTCGTGAAAATCAGGTCGCCGTCTATCGCGATCCATCGCTCTCCACTTGTTTTTTTAATTTGAAAAGCATAGATCAAAATATAACGTTCGCGCTCGCTGCAGTCTAGGGGATTTGAACCCTGGCGGGTGCTATGAGAGGACGACGACGTATCCATGCCACCAACACATTTTGGTTGTACAAAGAGTCGTAACGAGCTCTAAACATGTCAGATCCGCCCGTCTCCTTTTCTTCTTTGCCAAGAAAGACTAAGAACTAAAGCAAGGTCTTAGACAAAATGGACCAATTGCACATTGTTTTCCAACATCTTGTTCATGGCAAGAAGACTTGATTATTAGCAGTTTGATGGTGAGGATCGCCCATCTACATGATGTATTTGAAGATCATCTTCTACAAGAAGATGTTAGGTTGAGGATTATCTTCTACAAGAAGATGTCTGGCTACTTCAAAGACATTGGATGGGATCATCTACATGATTTTGAAGATTATCTTCTACAGGAAGATATTAGGTTGAAGATTGTCTTCTACAAGAAGATGTCGGGCTACTTCAAAGACATTAGATGGTGATTAACATAAGATTCACATCTTATGTTAAGTATTCAGGTACATATTCTCTTTATGCACACAGGTACTACTTGAAGTTTATGGAGGCCTTGGCGTTCATATTAGAAGGAGTCCTATTCGGCATAGGTACAAGAGAATCAGTACTTATATGCTTTATGCATATTTTTATGAGGTGTTTGAGAAGGTGTGTTCACATGAGTTTGAGGATTTCCGGCAACAATCTTGTTAGCATTCTATGCTACTTTATAAGTATGTGATCTTTTCACACACGTATCTGACTTAGGGTCTTCCATAGCCTAAGTTTAGATGTAGGTTTGTTGACCATCAGTTTCACACTGATCCTTCCTCATTCAGTCACTCATATTCACTCTTCTATAACCTATTAGGTCACACATCTCATGTATATTCAGATTACTGCCCACACATCTGAATATGTTTGTTACATTGTACATTCACTCATGCATCTATTTCTCATCACATAGAGTGGCTGAGAATTTTATTCCCACATTGTACATTGAACATTGGTATATATGATACTATGAGTAAGCGATGGCTTACGTAACACCTTACACATGTCGTCTATTCTTTCTCTATCTTTGTCTCATCATTTGTATGATTAAGTTGTGATATGTTCATGTTTTGTCAATATGGAAGATTGTTGGAATTAATGTTGTACATGACTGGAACTATGGAACCATGGACCTGTGACATGAGCCTAAGGGCCTACCTCACTTCCAACAAAAACCACGATAAAATGGTGGTAACTTAGAGTATTATCTTCTCAAAGCTCTAAGGAAGAGAAAATATGGTCTTAGTTTTGGAAGATGAAAATATTAGTGTTTTTGTTCAAGAAAAGTTCTTTGTTTGAAAGAACTACAGAACTATTTGGAGCTTTACATTTTTCTTCCAAGCAAATGCAAGGCATGAAGAGAAGGTAAAATTCAAGGGTGGTAATAAACCCTAAGTACCATTTTCTAATGTCCTAGAAAATAAAGGACTATATAGTAAATGGAATTGCCATCTTCTTCAACATAGAGATTTGATTGGCAAATCATTTATTCTTTCTCAAATTACTCATTATGTCATAAGAGATGATATCTAGTTGAGATATAAACTAGCTCTATTATCAAGTGACATGAAAGAGATCTTGTAGAGTATATCTGAATCAAGGAATAATTGAAAAGCCAATTTTTTGACACTAGTCTTATCAAGTTGCCATTAAGACTTGGTAAGTTGAAACTCCATTGTATCATAGGCAATACATATGCTCTATAGTGGAAATAATACTTACAAGTCCAAGAAGTAATAGATCTTACTTGATTAGAAGAAAAGTTTGATCCCAAAAGTCAAGCTAAAGTTACCTTTACTAAAGTGGAAGTGTAAGCCGGATGGTATGGGACACCTAGGCTTACACTATCATTGAAGTAAATTCGGTGGTATGGGACATCGAATTTGTGGGTAATCTCAACTTGAACTTTGGGACATTTGTTCTATATGCTGTGAGAAGAGAAAGCAAAAAAGCTCTGAATAGTTCTTTTAACCAGGAAGAACAATAAAGGATTGAAAATAAACACTTTCAAATACTTTTGAAAGAGCACAATTTTCAATTTACTCTTAGGTAGTTTTTGAGGACGAAAACCCTTGAGGGGAGAAAGTTCCCAAGAACTTGCATCTTATGCCTTGAAAAGACCAAATCGGGTATTGAAAGGTAAAAGATATGCAAGAAATAGATAAAAGTTGAAGTACTTCCTTGTATTCTAGTACTTCATATATCTTTTATTACATCTTCCAACTAAATGAAGTTCTCAAAGATTGGGAAATCTCAAAGAACCCCAATGCAAGAGAAGACTTGCATATACCATTAGGATTGTATAAATCCTAAGTGGGATAGAAAAAGAAGATGGATGAGCTATAAGCATAATCCTAAAGGTATATTGATGCTTCATGGAGATAACATAACATACGTTATGGATTCCAGTAATATAGAACTAAGGAGTATGGCTTCTTGTATAAAGCATAATAGGTAGATCCCCAAGTAAAACCCATGGGTAAAGCATTGAACAAGAAGGGATCTATTGGAGAAAGACCTAGTGTTATCTCTTATTTTGGCAAAAGAAGAGAGAAAAAACCAAAAGACCCAATTAAGGTAAAGATCAAGTCAAACTTTAAGTTTGTTAAGATGAGTCACACCATATTAAATGGTTAACCAAATATTTTGAGTATGATTAGTAGTGGTGTATCTAAACACCTTAGTCCTTGCTCTCAAAACTTGGTACCATTTTATGAAGATCATCTTTTTGATACTTGATAATTCAAGTTAGCTGAAGAATAGGAAAGATCTACTCAAAATGTCAACATAGGATATCTTTAATAGATCTAGAATATAAGGGAGAGAACTCTGGAAGGATCAAGAAGACCTGTAAGGTTTGAGATCCAACTAAAGATCCATAAGGATTAAGCATTGAAGAAATGATTGGAATAATCTATTTCTACTTATGACCTTAAAGATAACACAATCTTTTACACTATGAGTTCCCATCTTGGGACGTAGTTATAAAGATCTTAAACTTTTTGGAAGAACAAGTAAAATAGGTTTCAATCAATTGGAGTCTACAATAGTTAGATTAATCCCTATGGATCCTAGTCCTTTAAAGTGGATTCTCAAGACTACGTAAAGTTTTGAAAGAACATTGAATCCACTTTTTGGTAAGCTCTCTTGGAAGGTAAAGAGGATGTTATATAATCCACCTTTACCATTCTATTGGTGAGGTAGGGATTATATAATAAAATTCCCCTCTATTTAGAATTATTGGAGGCGAATTGCAAACAAGGAAATCCACCCATTTCACTAAAAAAGAGTGATTTGGGCAGGGATTATGAAAGATTCATCTTCCTTTCAGAACAAGTTGGGTTCTAACTTGAGAGATGAATCTGATAAAGAAACCTTAAGAAGCATTCATCTATTTTGCTAGGTTCGTGCACTAGTGGTGCAAAAGAGATGAACCAAGGTAGTAATTTAGCTGAAGTCACTTTGTATCCACCTAATTCACATGTTTGAGCTATGGAAAGCCAGATGGCACATGGCTTAAACATGGAAATAGGCAAGGACATTCTTTCCACCCTTTTCATTATTTCTCTATTTTGCATTTCGACTCAGTTCTTTTTTGTATGCAAAACTCGATGGAACTTTGAATGATTGGGGCAGGGAATCAGACCACACATGGATTCTCCTCTTTAAAGATTCATTCAGGATAGAAATCACCCTTTTGAATTAAGAGGCGAATTAGAGAGAGGAAGGCCATGATCTTTGAGATTGATCATGGAGCATGGGGGAATACCCCAAGGTATATATCTCCACTCATTTCCGAGGATGAAAATGCTTTTAAGGGGGGGGGAGAATGTTGTATAATTACATGGATCTAAGGGGTAGAACCCTTGGGTTTCTAGGTGTGAAAACCTTTGGATTTATGGTTTATTTACCCCTTTTAGATGGGTCTTGAACCTTAGGGTTAATTCTCTAGGGTTGAGTACCTTAGGCTTGATTGGAAGCTTCTCCTAGCCACTTGGTTTGTACGTGAGAGCTTGGAGAGTCTTATTTTAGAAGCCATGTGATTTCATGTGATATCCTAAGCTTGGAAACCATGTGACCACCTTAGGGACCCATGTGATGGAAGGTACACATGTCCCCTTGAGAGGGACTTACCCCCTTGGACTTGGAGCTATATATTGGAGGGGTTGGTTGGGTGGAAAAACATCTCTCTTCCTAGGTGTGGCCTTGCTAGTTAGTTCCCTTAGACTTCTTAGTTCAGTTTGTGGAGGCTATGGAGCTCTCACACAACAACTATGCTTCATCACAAGGATCTACCCTACAAGTTCTGGGCAGAAGCCGTGCATACTACCGTTCACATTCTTAATCGAGGATTTACAAGTGCATTACACAACAAAACACCCTTTGAAGCACACTATGGAAGAAAACCAAATGTGAATTACTTTCGAGTCTTTGGTAGTGAAGCTTTTGTCCATGTACCAAAAGAAGATAGAAACAAGTTACAATCAAAGTCCAAAAAACACATATTCATAGGGTACAGTGACCAATCAAAGGCATACCGTCTATATGATATGGAAAACCACTCCATCACCATTTCGAAGGATGTGATCTTCAATGAAGCTTCCTCATAGTCAAGAAAAGATTCAAGTACAAGTCTTAGCCCACCTATCTACACTTCAGAGGGGGACTCAGTATTTCCAAACTCCAACTCAAAAGCCAGTACTTCACAACAACCACGCTGATCTCAAAGGCTTCTTGATAAGAGACAACGCAAACAAAGTCATTATGTTAACTATGCTCTAATGCACCAAATTTAGCAAATTCCAGAGCCTTCCAACTACAAAGAAGCTCAAGGCCAACCAAAGTGGGAGGCAGCTATGAAAGAGGAACTGGATGCAATAGCAAAGAACAAGACTTGGACATTAGTTCCTAAACCAACCAACCATTAAGTCATAGGAGTCAAGTGGATATACAAAGTCAAATACAAGTCTGATGGCACTCTAGATAAATATATGGCAAGATTAGTTGCTAAGGGATACACGCAACAACTTGGCATTGACTATGAAGAAACCTTTGCTCCTACTGCAAGATTCACAACCATAAGAATCATCTTAGCACTAAGTGCTCACTTTAAGTGGCCTATTTACCAGCTGGACGTCAAAAGCGCATTCCTCAATGGAGATCTTCAAGAAGAAGTATATGTTGAACATCCTGAAGGCTTCAAGATCAAAGGAAAGGAAGATCAAGTGTACAAACTTCACAAAGAATTTTATGGACTCAAGCAAGCTCCCAGGGCCTGGTATGAAAAGATTCACAAGTTCTTTGAAGACAAGGGATTTTATAGAAGCAATGCTGATGCTAATCTCTATATCTATCAAAAGGAGTCGTTAGTAGCCATCATCATTCTCTATGCAGATGACTTGATCTTGACAGGCTCAGACGAAGAACGCATCCAGTTTATCATCACACAACTTCATCTTGAGTACTCTATGACAGATCTTGGATTACTACACTACTTCTTGGGTATGGAAGTTTGGCAAACAAAAGAAGGTATATTCCTATCACACAAGAAGTACTGCTCTGATCTACTTTCCAGATATAACATGGACTAGTGTCGCTCAGTTTCTACACCACTTGATCCAAACATCAAGCTTACACTGGAGGACTCATCCTCACTTGTGGATGTGCATACCTATCCACAACTTGTTGGTTCATTACTCTATCTTGCCAACACTAGACCAGATATTGCTTATGCACTTGGTATACTCAGTTAGTTTGCACATCAACCTCGTCAGACTCATTGGGATGCTGATTAGAGACTACTTTGATACCTTGCCCTCACCCGACATCATGGTCTTTGGTATAGAGGGGGCATCGAACTCCTCGGATATTCAGATTCCGATTAGGCTGGTGATCGTGATTCTCGACAGTCTACTTCTGGGTATATATTCTTGCTTGGCTCAGGACCTATCTCTTGGGCAAGTAAGAAGCAGCCTACAATTGCTCTATCATCTACCGAGGCTGAGTATCGAGCATCCACCTTTGCAGCATGTGAGGCCATCTAGCTTCGACGTTTATTATCTGACATTGGTGTTTTGCAGGATACTCTGACATGTATTCACATGGATAGCCAGTCAGCCTTGGCCATCGCCAAGAGTCCAGTGTTCCACACTCAGACAAAGCACATCGAGATCCAGTACCACTTCATCCGTGAGAAGCTCATATCTCAGGAGATTACTATGGAGCAGTGTACCTCTCATGAGAACCTGGCGGACATGTTCACGAAGGCTCTACCTCCAGTTCCGCTTCAGTGCTTGGCGGACCTCTGTAGCATTCAGCTGCTCCAAAATGGATCTGCAGAGGGGGTGTTGATGACATCATTGCTCCTACTTCATCTTCATTTGTATATGCATGAGTGCATCTCCATTTTGTATCTAAGAGGCACTCCATTTCTATTCTATTTCCATTCTATATTGTAATTACTTTGTATTTGGGTACCTTGCCATGTGCTTCTACCAGTTGTATTCATTCTCCTTTCAGGAGACTTATCCCACATACGATGTACTTTTGAGAGCCCCTCTCAAATCTATATAAGGAGGGCCTCTCCCCTCATTTATACTTGGTTAGAAGCTTGAGGAGCCTACTCCATGCTCTTGGCAAGCTCATTTCTAATACACATGAGTTCACCCATTTCATGGTCTACTCATTTTGTGTCTCACACATTCTTTGTTTTGTGAGAGTACTTTACTTTTCATATTGCATCTACGTGTGTACTCTCTACATGTTTGAGCTCATTTTCAGTGACAACAATGTTAAATTACAGTTCTTAGAGAAGCAAATTGTTTTTTTGTGTGGTTTAGTGGCTCATGTGTTTCCTTGGAAGCCAATCAAAGCAATGAATGAGGAGCTTCTTTATAAATGCCATCTTTGGATAGAGCTTGTGGATTTACCATCCTTTTGTGGAGTAACATTGGGCATGTGGCTAAAATATTAGGCAAGGTGTTATATACACCATCTATCTCTGCTCCTAATAAAAATAGAGTATGTGTTTTGTGGAATACATCAAGGCCCTTTGCCAAAATGCTCGATATAAATGTACCTAAGGTGGTAAATATTGTTATCTACTTAAAATGGGGTAATATGGTTGGGTCTTGTTTTCTTGGGAGTAAAATTTTGGTTGTAGAGGAACAAATATTTGGTAAACAAAAGGTCATTCCTACTTCTATTATGCCTTCTAAAACTATGCCAGATCGTAGATCTTGTGTAGTTCAAGATTTTAACCATAAGGGGAAAGAAGCAGAGGTTGAGAAATGGGTACATCCTACTCCCTGTCACACCAGTGAAATTGAATGTATATAAGCAAAGAGACAGTGAAGGAATGACCAAAGATATTTTAAGTAGAAAGGAGGGTGAGGCTGGCAAAAGAGCTGTTGATAATGATGGCTTTACCCCTGTTAGCTATAAGAAAGCTCTACTTTGTGGCAAGAGGGGCAAGTTTCAATCTAGATACTCGACATCCCTTACAGATGAGGCCGATTTTGCACCTCATGCTCGGGATTACATGGCAAAGTATTATGATAACATGGACATTGTGTTGCAAGACCTTGCTTCAGTATTGGCTCGTGTGGATTCTTCTTTTACTACCCTAGTAGTATCATGAAAATAGCAACGTGGAATATTCAAGGTTTTGGTCAATATAGAAAGTGGGCAAGATTATGGAGGTGGAATACTGATAGGCATCAGCTTGACTTGGTGACGATACAAGAATATAAAAAGCATGACCACGCAAGGATGCTATTATGTACTAAAGATTTCCAGTTGTGTTATAATGGCATAAAAAAATAAATACTCACGCTATCTCTTTATTGTTAGAAATAGCATTCATTTTACAGTGTTATTTGATGATCCTCAAGGTAGATTTATTATATTGCATCTCATGCTACATGGTCTCTCATATATTTGTATTAATGTATATGCTCCAAACTCTCCTACCAAAAGAGTTAGGACTTGGAAAGACTTGACATCGTCTATTCAACATTGCATGCATCTTCAAATTTGGGGTGGGGCCCACATTTTATTATGTGGAGATTTCAATATCGTGGATTCACATGCTGAATATTCTACTACTATTTCTTCTTTGTTGTTTTCGCAAGAAATTAATATATGGAATGAAATATTGAATATGCTGAATTGCAAAGATTTATGAGGCTAGATTGGAGGACATACACTTCGTTATACATACCATTCAAGATCACATAAGAAATCTATGAGCAGACTACACAAATGTTACTACTCTCATATATCTACTTTGAATGCAACACCTAAAATGTAGATTGATGCTACAATGCTTCTCTCATATCATAATCCTTTGTTGATATCCCTTAAGGAAGTAGATTGGAATTCATGTATCACATCTAACCTACCAAGAATCCCATTGAGAGTAAATCACTCCTGGTTGCAAACTTATTTGTTCAAATCTAAAGTTCAAATTCTGATTCAACAAATGCTCTCATTGAAAGTGTCTACTTGCATGAAATGGGATTTTTTTGTGACAAACATACAAGATGTGATTAGATATTGTGGTAAATTCTTCTCTAGAATTCTCAAGTCTACTAAACATGAAGCTCAGTAGGTTATTTCCCTCATGTCTGAAAAGGTAGATTCTGGGCAATCACTTTTTGAGAAGGAGTATGTCTTATATATGCTTGGAGTTAATTGAAAATCATGCCATTCAGTCCTGCAACATCAAATCTAGATGCACAAAAGTGAATGATCTGCATGCAAATTCTAAATGTGTCTTTGATTTCCTAAGAGCGAAGCATCTTAAGGATACAATTTCTCAACTTGAAGTAGATGTCTCAACCATCAATGATGGGAATTCCATAGTTGCAATTTGTCCATAACATTTTTAGAATTTGTTTCCAGCCTCATATGAATCAGATGACACATGGTTTACATCTCTCCATGAATCTTTGGTGTACACTCCACAACTTCTTGATTCTCTATGGCTGCTGCATGTGAGAAAAGTATTTTAGAGGAAGAGGGCCACATGGCTCTTCAATCTCTTAAAAATGGAAAAGCACCAGGTATGGATGGTCTGACGAAGGAATTTGTTGTAACTTTTTGGCCTCTTCTTAAAAATCTCATTCTTGACATATGTAATGAAATATGAAGAGACCAAAAGATGCCTTATATATTCAAGTTGGGCAAGATTAAACTTATTCCAAAGCTGGATGTTCCTGAATGCATTGAAAACTAGAGACATATCACGATGATGAGCATTATTTATAAAATATTTGCTAAACTCTTTGCATTAAGGCTCAAGTATATTATTCACAATGTATTTCACCCATCACAGATTGGGTTCATACATCAAAGATCAATTTATGATAATATCTTTCTCACCCAAATCAATTTATGATAATATCTTTCTCACCCAAATGTTGATAGAGAATACAACATCATCTAATTAAGAAGCGATTGGGATACAAATCGATTTTGAAAAAGCATTTGATCTAATTCGATGGGATTTCATTGCCATAGTGCTCAGAAAACTTGGTTTTGGAACTAGATTTTGTAGGTTGATTTACATCTTGGCTCAAGATAGTGCCTGTCATGTAGAGATAAACGGAAGGCTTTCTACACATTTTCCTATTGAATGTTCTGTGCATCGAGGCTATCCTTTAAGTCCACTCTTCTATGCTTTAGCATCTTCACCAATGTTTTACCTTTTAGAGGCATAAATGAATTCACAATGTATTCATGGTATCTCTCTTTATGGGATTCAACAAATTGTAGTTGGGTTTATAGATGATACTTTTATCTTTGCAAAGGATAACACAGAAAATGTCCGAAACATTATGAACTCTTTGGCTCCTTTCTTTGAAAAGTCTACGTTGAGGATTAATATGAAAAACTAAGTGATTTTGAATATTTTTGCATGATAATACCAATTCCTTAAATGGGAAGGCCCAAAAATTGAGAGAGGCACTATCTTCAGGCATTTGATTTATCCCTTAGGCGTTGACGTCCCTATTAAGGACAAAGTTGAATGGGTACTACATAGAATCAAGTGCATAATGGACAAGTGGTTTGCTTCACAATGGCCAGTATATGCCAGGATAATAATTGTGCAAACTTTCTTGCAACCATATATTATGTATTACTTATTATTGCTAGACTGGAATAAGAATCATTTGCATATCTTTGACAGATTGTTAAAGACCTTCCTCTAGAACTATGGGGCATCGCCATTGCACCAGTTTAATGGTATCAAAGTAGTTAACAACAAAAAAAAAAAATTGTTGCACGAGGGGAACATGCACTATTGGTTTTTGGCACTTTGTGGCTTGTACTGACTTCCTCCAAGGCTTATGACCAAGGTAAAGACCTTTGCATACCTTGTCATTCGAGTCGTTGAAGTCTTGCTAGCACCGTTGGCTATGAGCGAGGAAGGACTTCAATGATCAATGAAGATAAAGTACTATTACTTCCTGGGAATTGAATCATTCCAATAGTGTTGCCCCCAAGGTACACTTAACTTGCATATTTTCCAACCACTAAGGCCTATTTTCTTGGCTATTGTACAAAGTATAATCTAATTTCAGGGCCCTTCAAAAATTTTTGGTACAGGTATAGTAATTAACCTTCGAGGCTAATTCTTAAATGGGTCTTATTTCAAAAGAGATTCCAATTTCCCCAAATCAGTCTAATTTTAAATTAGTCTCATTGGTCTAATTTCAAAAGTGGTCTAATTTTGAGATCAGTATCTCCAAATTCATCTAAATTCTCGACAAAGACTAATTTCTAAAGTCTAATTTCTCAGAGCAGTAGATGGAGAACGGGTCTTTATTAGCCCACTACAAGCCAAGGACCCACCAAAAGAATGAGCATGGCTTTGCTAACCTTGGAAGAGAAATTCATGGATGAAAGTGATAGAGTACCCAAAACTGGAAGCAACAGAGTACTTGAAGTGACATAATATAGGAAAAGTCACTCAGAGTAATGGAGGTAACTCCTTGGCATAGGTGGGTTATAATGAAGAGAAGGAATTGAAAACCAAAGGAATAGGAAGATGCAAATATCATTGTGCTAGTGGAACACTCAAAGTGGTTGTCCTCCATGGTAATAGCTCCAAAAAATAAGTCCAACAAATTTCAAATATGTTTGGAGTTTAAGGCTCTCAACAAGGTGACAATTCATGATGGATTTCCTACTCCTTTTTATGAACAAGTTGTAGAAGATGTGGCTAGTCATTCTCTTCAACTTTATAGAAATATCTAGTGGGCACAACCAAGTACCAATTAATCCTGAAAATCACTCAAAGACTACCTTTGTCACCCCATGGGTTACATATGTATACACAAAAATGGCCTTTGGACTAAGGAATGCTCTTGTATCCTTCAACAAAGTGGCCTACATCATTTTTAGATCAAAACATTTAAATTTCTTAAGAATTAAATGGATGATTTTTTCTACCTTTTAAAGTGTAGGTTTCTCTTCTCCTATTGAAAATTTTAGAGAACACCATTTTGAGCTGGAAGAAGCCTTTGAACTATGTAGAAGTTCACAACTGAAGTTAAATCCAAACAAATGCCATTTTTTTGGTAATTGAGGGAATGCTTCTTGGGTGGTCTCTTCCAAAGGTATGGCTCCTCATACAGATAAGGTCTTAGCCATTAGCAAAATGCATCATCCTATTAATGCAAAACAAGTCCAAAGTTTCTTAGGTCATACTAGTTACCATACGAAATTCATCAAAATGTATGCACACATAACGAGATCACTATCAAAACTAACAAGTGAATTATTCCAATTGAGATGAATTGTCAAAGAGGAAAAAGTGTTTGAAGTATCGAAAAAGATGTTAATGCGTACTCCTATTCTTATCGTTCTAGATTGGGAGGTCACCTTCCATGTGCACGTTGATGCCAGTTCTACAGTTGTAGGGGCAATTCTAGCATAGCTCGACAAAGAGCACAAATTAGATAATCCAATTCACTATTCCCATAGGATTCTCACAAAAGTCTGAGCAAAATTATAACACAATAGAGAGGGAAACTTTGGCCATAGTATTTGCGTTGAAAAAATTTAGAAATTACCTTCTTGGATTTCATTTTGTTGTGATCACAGATCATCAACCAATAAAGTATTTGCTAAACAAGCTTAATAATGTAGGATGAATCTAGAGATGGTTATTGCTCATTCAGGAATTTAATTTTGAGGTAGTTAAGAGGCCTGGCAAACATCATGTAATGGCTTGTCACTTATCGAGAGTACAAGTTCACGTTCTTGATGGCGATAACAAAGGAGTCAGTGATGATTTACCATAACATCACTTCTTCCATGTAAGCACTTACCCGTCAGGGTATAGCGAATTAGTCCATTTCTTGTCTACTAGAACTTGACCCTCCTACATGATAGCATTGGAAAAGAGAAGAATCCTAATCAAAAGAAAAATCTTCACTTTGATTGGTGGGCATCTCTTCAAGGTTGGTCTAGATGGCATCCTTAGAAAATGTGTATATCCTAGGGAGGTCCAAGCCATTTTGGAATCTACACGTAACAAATCCTCTTTATGTCATTACCATGGTCATATTACTGCACACAAGGTAGTTTAGAGTGGACTATAGTGGCCCTACCTCTTCATGGATGCATGCCAATTGGTAAAAACTTTTGATGTATGTCAAATATGTGGTCCTTAACCTTAGAAGCTCAACAACAAGCCCTTGCAAATCTCAATAGCATGGTAGCCCTTTGAGAGGTGGGGGCTTGAATTTGTGGGCCCAATATACCCAATGGCTCATGCTTCAAAGGCTATGTATTTCTTAGTGGCAAGAAACTATGCTACTAAGTGGGCTTAAGTCATTGCATCTGTGGATCGTACATCTAATATGATTGCAACATTCCTTTATGAGCACATATTTTGCAAGTATGGTTGTCCAATCGAGATTGCCACTAATCAAGGAACTCACTTTGACAACAAAACTTTGACCACTATCTTCATGAAGCACAAGATTTTTCATAAGAAATCATGTGCATAGTACCCTAGAGCTAACACCCAAGCTAAAAACATCAATAAGATGTTGATTTCCTTGCTCGAGAAAATGTGTCATCAACAGCCTGCCACATTGGGCATGGCATACTTGGAAGCACTTTGGGCCTACGAACTTTCATATAAACATGTTGGTGCAGGGCAATCAACAATTGAAGTTTTAATGAAAGTTTGGAAGTCAAGGACTGAAGAAAAATTCAAGTTGTGAAGCATGAAGGAAGAATACATCCAGAAGATGAAGAGATGTACACATATGTACATTAATACAGAGATAGTTCACTTATACTTTTGTATAGTCATGATATTGTAAATATTTGCCTATATATACAAGTAAAAGGTCGGGGAAAATATGAGAGAGCATGTGAATAGAGAAATTAGTAATTGTATGAATCATTAGACATCTTAGAAGTGAGTTGAGTCTCTCTCATCACTCAATTGTAAATTTCTTCAGGAATGAAAGAAAAATTGCGCCCGATGTTTCTGAGCATTCTCCTTCTATGCTTGGTCATTTCAAGAATCCTTTTGTAGATGTCTAATTCCATAGTTAATGAGTCTATGGTTAAAGTTTGAGAGCGTAATTGTAAACAGGCTGTGAGAATTATGTGTAGGAACATTCATATGTGAAGAAGTGTTCACTGGTTCCTAAAAGAGGCGCAAAATTTGATGTTAATGTTTTGGTCAATTCTCCTTCCACAATGTAAAGTTTTGAGCAAGAAAGCACTCAATCTTTAAGTTGGAAGGTAAGCTATCTGTGGCTAAAAGCATTTTCATAAACAGGTTCTAGATTGAGAGAACCAAGTGTCTAAAGTTATAGGTGTCTAAATCAACTTCTCAGAAGAGCAGTTTTAGACATAGGTAACTTGTTGAGATCATTTCTCAAGATATACTGAATCTTTTGGAGTGATTCAACTTGGAGAAGGTGCGCAAACTGTAGACAACACCTTGTGCAAAATTTCATAAACAAATTTACATAATTGATAAGTTAATGAGAGAGATATGTGCAGCAGACTTTCTGTGTAGTCATCTCCTTCAAAGATTTTTTCAAAATCTTCATAATTGATCATTGATCCTCTAAAATTGGTGAAGGTTTGAGTTACTCTTGTTATAGAGGTGCTCTAATTACAATAGTAGCTTTTTCTTTTGGAGATTAACACTCTCCATCAGTGGTATCAGAGCAGGAAGCATCAGAATTGAAGGAAGGAGGACCCCCACTGTTGCAGGTGCAAATAATTCAACATCTGAAGGTTCAAAAGGTGAAATCTTGAGGACGAAGCTTGAGAAGGAGGTCATACAATATCAAGGAAGACAAAAGGAACATTATTCGAAGTAAAGGTACATCTATTACTCATAAAGATTGAAGAATTCAATATACAGGTGAAGAAAGGATGGGAAATTCTCTTCAAATAGAGAAGTTGGATAGAGAGAACTATCCAGCATGGTCAATGAGGATGGAAGCTCATCTTATGAGCAAAGACTTGATAGCTTATATTACAGGTGAAGAAGAAAAGCCTCGGTTCAGAGATCCTAGTGTTCCAACTAGTGAAGAATTATCAGATTTTAAGAATTGGATGAAGAGAGATGCTCAAGCTAGGAGCATTATCTATATGGCAGTCAATGACTACTTGCTACCTCACATTAGAGGTCTTGAAAGTGCAAGTGATATATGGAATGCTTTGGAGGAGCATTTTCAAAACACCACAAGGTCAAGGAAGGCATCTTTGTGGGCAGAATTTACCACTTTCAAGAAGAAGGCTTCTCAATCCATCTCAGACTATTTAACAAGGATGAAGGACATTGCACATGCATTAGGAGCAATTGATGAAGACGTTGAGGAGGATAAATTGGTAAGGCAAATCCTCACAGGGTTGAGAGGTGATGACAAATGGAAGCCATTCATTTTGTCTACTGAATTATCACTTGATCATTTTACTCCTGACTTAAATCAGTTGCTAGGACATATGTTAACCTTTGAGCAAGATGTCAAAGGTGAAGGTGACAAAAGTGCAGGTCATGCAATGTATTCAAAGGATAAGAAGAAAAATAGCAAAGGGAAGCAACAAGCAAATGAAGATGAAGGCACAACTAGTCAAGCCAACTTCCTAAGGGGAAGAGGAGGTGGCAAAGGTAGAGGAAGAGGCAGGAGTAATAAAGATGGAGTCAAAGCTTGCTGGATTTGTGGTAAGACAAATCACTTAGCTAATGATTGGTGGCATAATACTCAGAGTAATGGTGGATATAATCAGAATTTTAATTCAAGAGGAAGAGGTGGCAGAAATCAAAGAGGTAATTTCAGAGGTAGAGGTAGTAGAGGTTACTTTGGAAGAAATGCGGGTAGAGGATTCCAAAGTCAACAATACAACAATACCTATTATAATTATGCTTCAGATCAGAAGGAGGATTCAACATTGATAATGAATGGAACTTGTGAAAGACAAAGTGAAGACCAAAGATTCTTCTACATTGACTCATGGTGTAGCAATCACCTTAGTGGCAACATAGCTTTGATGACTGATTTGGAAAATAAGGTAACTAATCATGTAGTTCAAACAGGTGACAATACAAAGCACAATGTGAAGGCAATTGGATCAGTGAAGGCCAAGGATGGAAGTACCCTCTTGATTAAGGTCTTGTATGTTCCTACAATTCCTAAGAATCTAATAAGTGTAGGACAAATTGTTGAAAAAGGTTATGAAGTTAGATTCACTAATGAAGAAGTGTTTGTGGAAGACCCTAGCAATGGGTATAAACAGATTGTTTCAGGTAAGAAAGAAGGAAGATTGTTCACATTGAAGATTCAAGGTAATGTTGGTCATGCCTTGTTCACTTATGGAGGGCATAAGATCTCTGAGTTAGATCTTTGGCACAAGAGGCTTGGACATTTCAATGAAAGAGGTATCAAAGATATGGTTAACAATGATTCAGTGCTTGGATTGCCAGATGTTGCAGGTCAACATATGACATACAGATGTGAGGCATGTCAATTAGGTAAGGCTCATAAGCAATCTTATTCCAAGCATGGTTTTATGTATTCAGAGAATCTTGAATTGGTACACACAGATGTGTGGGGACCATCAAAAGATTTCAGTATCAATGGTTCAAGGTATTATGTGATTTATGTGGATGATGCTACTAGATGGATCACTATCTATGTGATCAAAGATAAGTCAGAGGTATTCAATACATTTAAACACTATCATGTGTATGCAGAGAGAATTATAGGTCATAAGTTGAAGAGACTAAGGTCAGATGGAGGGGGAGAGTATTTCTCTAATGAGTTCAGTGATTACTTATGGAATGCAGGTATAAAGAGAGAGGTTACTTGCAGGTACTCTCCTCAACAAAATGGTGTAGCAGAAAGGAGAAATAGAACTCTTGTTGAGTTTGCAAGATCCATGATGAAGGAGAAAAATTGCTCGAATTACTTGTGGGCTGAGGCTGTAAATACAGCTACTTATTTGGTTAATAGGTTACCATGTAAAGATTTGCAGGGTATGACAACATATGAGGCATGGTGGGGTAAGAGACCTACATTAGACCATTGCAAAGTATTTGGATGTTTGGCATATGCATATGTGCCATCACAATTAAGGCACAAATTGGAACCTAAAGCTGAAAAGTATGTATTTATTGGTTATGATGATAAGCAGATGGGATATAGATTGTGGAGTCCATCCACAAAACAATTTCTTGTATCAAAGGATGTTACATTTGATGAGCAAGGTACTTGGTATGCAGGTACAATCAATATTAATGCAGGTGATGAAGAAGTTGTGAATCAAAAGAAAGGTAAATAAAAGGTTTAGATATTTGATGAAGAGGAGAATAATGAAGTACAGGTTGAAGTTGAAGAAATGCCAAGATTTGATCCTG
This sequence comes from Ceratopteris richardii, assembly GCA_020310875.1. NCBI lineage: Eukaryota > Viridiplantae > Streptophyta > Polypodiopsida > Polypodiales > Pteridaceae > Ceratopteris > Ceratopteris richardii. The sequence continues at coordinate 81,816,589 of CM035442.1, forward strand.
AGTGTGATGAACCAGAAACCTCAAGGAGTGGAGAACTTAGAAGGTCATCAAGACACAAGTGGCAACCTACAAGGTATAGCTATGACACTTCTTTTTTGGCTACCAAAGATTATGCTTATATAATAAAGGAAGATGAAGACCCTTCTACATATGAAGAGGCAAAAGGTAAGGAAAATTGGGAGAAAGCTATGCAGGAAGAATATGATGCATTGATGGAGAATTAGACATGGGAGTTGGTTCCTAAACCAAATAGCCAGAAGATCATTGGATGCAAGTGGGTCTACAAGACAAAAAGGTATGCAGATGGAAGTGTGTCTAGGTATAAAGCTAGACTTGTTGTGAAGGGTTTTGCTCAGACTTATGGTATAGATTATGATGAAACCTATAGTCATGTGGCAAAGATGACAACCATCAGGACACTCATAGCTATTGCTGCATGTAAAGGTTGGAACTTCCATTAGATCTTAATGTATGAATATATTTATTGTCTGCTTTTCCACCATAGCCTTAAAATTTTGGAAGTGAGTGAATACCTCACTCTTCTCTTTCATGAAATATACGCATAATTTTCATGTATGGCCATCAATGAAAGTATCATAAAACTTGTAACCACCCATATATTTTGTCTTTGCACAACCCCAAACATTTGTATGTACTATTTCTAGCACATTCTCACTAACATGTTTGTCATGTGGAAATGATGCTCTTGACTGTTTATTGAATTGACATGCTGCACATACCTTTTGCATCTCTCTAAACTTGAAATTTGTTAGTCCATTGACGATTCCTTTGACTGCATCAACTTCAGCCCTATCAAATATGCATGTACAATTTGTTTGTGCCCAGATCTCTATATCAGTAATAAATCCTGCACCTTTTTCAAACATGGTCGCATTCATTTCATGAATTTTCACATTTAAGGTGAACATCCTATCCACTTTTTTTCCTCTGGAAATCAATCTTCCATCTTGTTTGTATTCTTCTACATATAACCCATCAACATTGAGCTTGACTTGTAATCCATGGTTAACCATTTGTCCAACAGAAACCAGATTCTTTGTTATATTTGGAACATGCAACACATCAGCAAGATGTTTTACCTTCCCCCCCTCCATAGGCAATGCTATGCTTCCTATATGCTCAATAGGAAGTTATGTTTCATCGCCTGTTTCAACGTAACCAAGAACTAGAAAATTTTTCAAACTAGTAAACCATTCCACATAATTGCTCATGTTATTTGAAGCACCGGAATCAACATACAAGACATTACCATTCGATTTTGAAACATCAGCAAACATTGTATTCATCATATGATGTTGGACCATGAACAACTTCTCAGAATCATCTACACTTGTGGATGCATAGTTGTTTTGCTGCCTTCTATTATTTTGATTCTTCAACTTGCAGTCACATCTAAAGTGTCTAGGTTTACCACAATTCCAACATCCTTTATTGTCATTACTTGAATCATTTCTTTGGAAATTTTTGCAGCCTCTTTGGATCCTCCTGCCTCGAAATTGTCCTCAACCTCCTACATGATTCTAATGTTGAACTTATTCTTGGTTATTGTTCCTCTTCCACTTTTGAAACCTCTATCTCTACCTCTTCCTCTATCTTTCCCTTGTCTAAATAGAAGTTATGAACTGATTATATGGAGCTCCTAAACCACCGAGACATGCTTCCACCATATCATCATCATCTACATTCACACAAATAGATGCAAGTGATTCACATATGCTTTTGATTTTCAGGGTCTCATCACTTACTGACATGACCTTTTTCTCTAGTGTATGTTGCTTGTTCTTGACTTGCAATTTACATGCCTTTGTATTGTTCTCATATAATGTGACCAAACTATTCCAAGCCTCTTTGAGAGTCTTGACATCTTGTATGTGCCCAATCATGCTATCTTCTACGCTTACAGATATCCAATACATTACCTTTTGTGCTCCTTGATTCCATTGTTCATATGCTCTTAATTGGTCCGTAGTCGGATTCCTCTCTAGGAATTGCAAAGTATTTTTGTTCTCTCCTTTGATGTACTTCTAGTAGACTTTTCCCATCAAGAGATTCATCATTTTGAATCTCCAAGCATGGATGTTGTTCTTGTAAAGCTTATCACTTATAAGTTGACTCATTCTATCTGCACTTGTCGTTTCTGTAGTAATTCGCAACACTACAAAAACACTAGAAGTAGTACCTTTGCTTGAATACTATCACACTGTGATGTGACATTTTGATCTCAACAAAATATAGTTTTGGTGTATTGGCAGTACATGAAATCACTTGAAATTCTAGATCTAGAATATTTGAGTGTTTCAAAACAGAATGCAAGTTACAATTTTGCATACTAAATTGATTTTTTTGTGGGCCTCACATTTGTAGCAATCTGAGGTCATTTGTGAATCACGCTTTCTCCATGCCTTCTTGCATACTCTTCATTGTTGGATTTCTCCATGAGCTCTCTATAACCATACTGGCTCGGATACCATGTCACGAGGAAGGAGATAAGGAAGAGAGCTCACTCACACACTCTCACACTCAAAGAGGAGCACACACACAGATTGATGCAAGAAAGAATGATCTTCTTCTTCCTCTTCTATTAAATAAAAGGAACATACAAGAATGACCCAATATAACAATACAACTAGTGCAATATATAAAGAACAATACATAAGGGAAAATCCAATGTATCCGAATGAGTGAGATGGAAAGAAGAAAGTGTGCCATCACTCTCAATAGATGCATCTAGTAAAGCTCACTAATGTATCCCTGACATATATTAGTATGGCCACTATACATGTCAGAGAAATGAAAAAGTGATACATTTCATCCTTGATCATCAAATGTTTAGCTTGATATCTCAACATCTGTGTGTGTAGCTAAAAGATCAAAATATGAAGGAGATGATGGAGTGGATGGTGAGGAGTGCTGCCTCTTCACCACCATCACGTCGAATATCTTCTTCTTAGGACACAACCTATAAGCATGCCAACCTAGGCCTTCATGATAGAGGCCCTCACAATGAGTCTTTTCTTTGTGCTATTGTGTCAGATTAGTTATTTGAAAAGTTGTGTTGGCCATGGACATCCTAACTTTTCTCTTCCCATGGCTCGATGTCTGAATGAAGTTCATTTGTTCATAAGTTACTAGAGCTAACATTGTAGGGTTCCTAAATCTTGTCGAAGTAGTCTTTTATCTTGAAGGTTGTGATCGAGAGTGTCACCCATCCTCCAACACCAAGGTGAGTTATATTGCCTCATTTAAGGTGTGGCAGTGCTCCTTGCGCACAAACAGATACAATGTCTCCCTAAGCCCAAGTATAAAGTTATTTACCTAAAGAAAATCATGCACTATCTTCAATAAAATTTCTCTATATGTATCTGCATATTCTTGCACTATAAGTTGTCTCTACTGTAGGAAGAACCAAGCATCTAAAAACTTGGTACGCTTATCTAGAGGAACAAAGTTGTTATAAAATATCACCTTGAATTCCCCGAAATGGTGGGTTTTTTCTTTTCGTGCTCCATTTTCCTCCATCATTGGTGGCCAACATCTAACAAAATATAAGTTGCATGTTGGATCTTCCATTTCTCATCAACAATATTGCAAAGCCAAAAGCATTGCTCCCACTTACTAATCCACTGCTCTACCACATCTACCATCTTGATACTAACATGTTTGTCTTACTTTGGCAGATTCAAGTCCGTCACCTTCCACTTGATGACTCTACTAGCATACGTTCCCACATTTGTAAGTGATATCTATGAACTAGAGGGTTCTATAAATGTAACTTCTATCTACACTCATGTACCAACTAGCAGCACATCTGGTTTTCTAATCACTTTGAGGATCATCCAAAGAGTATCCTCCATGCCTATAACCTTGGAATTGAGAGTATCTACATATGAATGCAAAATGAAAATCCTAAGTAACAATATTCCTAATCACTGATTTGTTTATGCAGAACGTGAAGTAAAAAAATTATCTTCTAAATTCTCTCTCCATCCCATACATCTGCAAAAAGATAAACCTCACTCAATCCCCAAGTCCTATATAAGTTTACATGATGAATATACAAGTTATGGAAAGTCCTAAAATACATCCCCCGATAAGTGCCATGAATAAACTATGCAAGATTATACATTTGAATTATAAACTATTTTGTATAAATTTTGCTAAGGAAATGATTCTTGAAGACATAGCTATCTATGAAAATACCGCCATGCCTCAGGTGGTATGTGAGCTCTTCTCTTATATTTTTCTACCATACGATATCTCCTATTATTTTAATCTCAAACAAAAAAGGGATACACATGCATGTACACATACAGACATGCATATACACATACATACACTTACACATACATACATACACTTACACATACATACATACATACACATACATGTACACATACAGACACATACATACACATAAATACACATAAATGCACATACATACACATACACATACACACATATACATACACACACATACATAACAAAAATGCACATTTATAACCATGCATAGACACATACACACATACATACAGTGACACATACATACATACACTTACACATACACATACACATACACATACACATACACATACACATACACATACACATACACATACACATACACATACACATACACATACATACACATATGTACACATACACATACACATACATACACACACACACATACACACATATACATACAAACACATACATAATAAATGAATGAACATTTATAAAAATGCATACACACATACATACACTTACACATACATACTTACACATATACGTACACATACATACACATACACACACGTACACATACACAAACATATACATACACACACATACATAATAAATACATGCACATTTATAAATATGTGTATACATATACATATACACACATACATACACATACACACATATATACATACACTTACACATACATACATACACTTACACATACATACATACACGTACACATACATATACATACACATACACATGCATACACATATACACATACACACACATACACATACACACACATATACATACACACACATACATACACACATGTACACAAACACACACATATACATACACACATACATACACATACACACATACATACACATACACACACATACACATACACACACATATACATACACACACATTCATATAATTTTATTAAATTATAATAAACATACACAAATACAAACACATATATACACATGCACACACATACACACAGATACACATGCATACACATACATACATAACACACAAAAATACACATACACATATATACACACATACACACAGATCCATACACATACACACACATACACACAGATCCATACACACACATATGCCTACATACATACATACACATGTAAAACATTTGATATTTTGTATGTGTATTTATATGTCATTTAGTGTATTTGTGTATATGTGAATATGTGTGTATGTGTAAATGTGTACATGTGAATGTGTATGTATGTAAATAATCAGATTATTAATATATAGTACCTTCTTTTGCTACACAATTAGAGTCTAATTAATCAAACGGAAATCCACCACTGTCTCATAATCGTGCAAGGAATGCTTACTATACATTAGGGGAAAAAATGAACCGTGCATGGGCCTTTTAGATTAAGGAGTGATTAGTGATGGACCAATCAAAAGAGGGTGGTACCAGGCTAAAGGGGGGAGAGGGGACATATTTCTCCATTTAATGAGATGCCTCTAGAGAGAAGGAATCTCATAACTTAGTTGGGCCCAAAAATTCCAAATTTCTAAAAAGTCAAAGAACTCATCATAACACCTGAGAATGGACCCCCATTACTTTCTAGGGTCAAAAGTACTCTTTTTGACCCCAAATTCAAAATCCATGCATGTTTTGAGCTGAAAAAAATGGTTGTTTTCAAAAGTACTCAAAAAAGAGTTATTTCCCTCCTAAACCCCACATTTTCATACCCAGGTCCCAAAAAGTCATCTTTTCCCACCACTTTCACTTTGTAGCACACCATTGAAGCTCTTGTTTCTACACTTCGACCTACCTACATCTTCTATCTCGAATTATTATTGTAGCTTGAAGACCTTTAGCTTCAATGGCAACATCTAAAGCTTCTAGGCAACCAAAAGATGAAGTCCTCACATTAAGATGTCACAATATCAAAGCCACAGATGAACAATGGCTATCACATGAGTACTCCAAAGGTGCATGCGTGTACATGCAACCCTCTAGAGTTGGGCCTCATTGAGTTAGAGATCGTGGAAACTTGGATCTTCATTGGAAGGGAAAGTTACTTGGCTTCAAGAAGCACAAAGACAATGGGATGGTTGCTATTGTACAACATGTTTTTACAATGGCAACTATGAAACTTGAAAATTCTAATAAAATGAGATATCCTGTGAATTGTAAGTATTACTCTACAATATTGTATGTTTTTTAGTGTTGAATATATTTCTGAACTATTTAGATATGTTTTTTTGTTTGTTTCAAATATATTTCTTTCTACTTTAGTGGAAGAGCAACCACTTCATAGTCTTACAAGTACTTTCTAGGCATTGCATGCAGATGTTGGTGCACTAGTCTTTCTAGAAATATCTCTTGCTCAAATTTACCATGATAGAGTTTTCTTTTACACACATAGATATGCTGAACCCTTTACAATCAATGGTTTTGGAAGGTTAGAGAAAATTGAAGTACATTCTCTTCTTAGCTTGGAGTGGCCAAAACTTGATATATGGTCCGTATCATCTTTGAAGCACAAGATGGTAATGGATATACATAACTCTTTGAAATTCGCAAAAGTTTCTAGGTCTGTAGGTTTGCACTGGGCTTTTCCCATCCATTGTTTTGTATATTTATTCCAAGGATTCTCATTCCAAGAGTGTTGAGAGCAGTATGGGCACCCAAGGACTGACTAGACAAGGAAGCCAGTGGAGAGAGTCAGAGCGAGGTGAAGGATTAAGTAGACAGAGCAGTCGACGCAAATCTGGCAGATAGGCCCTTCAAATTTTTCCAAATCAACATCTTTACAATAGTGATTCTCATCACTAACAATCATTGTAAATACCATTTCATAATTTTGTAGCTCCATTTTGTGCAAGCCAAGGAGTCCTTGAGCTTGAGGAGCTTTAGAAGTACCTACCTGTCAGTTTTCACATGTTTTAGACTTCGTTTGAACCTCCAAATAGGGTAGAGAACCTAATTTTTAACTAGGCCGGACACTAGGTCTGGACACGGCCAAAACCTAGTCAAAAACTATAAATAGAGCTAGAGAGCTCATTTTTGGGGTTAGCTTGTAATAGTTTTGAACTTGTATGAGCTTTTTGAAAGTAATCTAAGAACTCCATTGCTTCTCACTCTTTGTCTTGCCGTGTGTGCGCGTGTGTGTGTATGTTTGTGTGCTTCTCACTCACGCACTTGTGTCTTCACTTGCTCGAGGTCTTCATACCATCCTCTTGTCTTCCCGGATTGACATTAAAGGAGGTGCTACTCATCACTAAGCTACACCAAATCTTGGCACTGTTGCCGGGGATCGAGCTTTGAGGACGAGCGTGTGATGGTAAGATGTAGATTTGAGACGTTGGCGTCGTAGGTAATTTCTTTACTCTTCTTATTTTTCTCTTCCTTACCTCACCACCATCATCACCATCATCATCCTCACCATCTCCCACCTCCATCTCCATCATCACAAAAATTTCAGTTTTTTGATCATATCTCCTTCCTTCTTTCATTTCCCTCATTTCACTTGTGAGAGAGAGCGAGAGAGCAAATTGTTGTGTGCTATTTTTTGCATGTTTCTTGAGTTTGCTTGCAGGTATTGGCTATCCCATCACCTCCAACACGTTGCGCAGGTACGGAAATGTGCAGAACTGTCTCTGTGTCGCAGGCCTCTGTCAATCGCGATTGACAGAAAATTTCATCTTTTGGTAAAACTAAGTGCACCACAGTAGACTAGGGACCTTGCACATCAGAGATCCACAAAAATTTTTGAAAAATTTGCATTTTTTCAGTCCATCGCGATTGATAGCATCAATCGCGATTGACACTGTCCATCGCAACGGACAGACCCTGACGGACACGTGTCCATCGCGACGGACACCCCTGTCCATCGCGACCGATAGAAAAATCGCGACTGATACCTGTCCATCACGACTGATACCTGTCCATCGCGACTGATACCTATCCATCGCGACTGATACCTGTCCATCGCGACTGACACCTGTCCATCGCGACTGATACCTGTCCATCGCGACTGACACCTGTCCATCGCGACTGACACCTATCCATCGCGACTGACACCTGTCCATCGCGACTGATACCTGTCCATCGCGACTGACACCTGTCCATCGCGACTGATAGACCACGACGGACAGCCCTGTCCATCGCGATTGACAGCTCAGTCGATCGCGATTGACAACCATTTTCGGCCAATTTTTTAGGGTTTTTAATTTGAGGATTTTGGCTAATTTTGGGCATGGATAATGGACTCTAGAGCACATAAGGAGGCTATAGGCAAATAACCCGCGGAAAACCTGTTGGCCTGTTTGAACCCTGTTTTAATCCCTGAAGCCTGAACTGACATAACTTTCTCATACAAAATCCGTTTGCTGTGATTCTTGTTTTGTTGGAAAGCTCGTGGGGAGTACAACCAAAACTTCCACTGGTTATTTGAAAATTAATATCAGGATTATTAGATAGGGTTTTTTGAAGTTGACCATACCCCAAGGTAGGAAAACTGAGGGATCCTTGGGATTGTTTTCCATAAAGGCAAAGGATAATTTGGTCTGTGAGTTACATGCATGAAAGTGGTCTATTGAGTCATTTGAATCTAAGTCTTGAGCTAACCGTGGGACTTTTACAGGTCTAGTAAGAGCACTAGAGGGCATTCAAGCAAGAGTAAGTGCAAGCTTGGGAACACACATCATGGGCACACCAGGGCAACAACACAAGGAAAGAAACTCAAGGTTGGAAAATCCTCCACCCTCTATCAATTCGTAGCTTAGGCTAAGTGCGAGAAGTGCTAGGAGTAAGTCAAGGCAACGATAGGCATCAATCAAGTTGAAGACTACCTATGCACTCAAGTTCAAGATTAAACATAATCTCTTCGTGACGCGATAACCTTAAAGGAAAGAATCTAACGTGGAATGATCAACTTACAATGCAAAAATTAATTGAAGTATACCAACGGCGTGATATCAGACAAGAGCATAAACACGGTAACCACTAAAAAGAATCAAGTAACTGATACAAAAAGAACTCAGCAACGAGGTTGTACTTGGGCAAATTCGGGCTATTCAATTAGGCTTATGAACCTTAGATCAGGGCGACATCTAGGGAGAGATAAACAAAGTCTTAGGTCTTCAGAGGCTAGTGTCAACCACACTGCTAGGTCTTGGGCCTAGCAGTTGAGCCACCACTCATACTACCCTAGCTCGGAGACTAGTGAATCAGAGATGTCTCAAGGCATGGACCGACCTACGGGAAGTTCAGGAGTGCCATACTTGCACACGGTAGAAGGCCCGTACAAGATGTAGTTGGAATACCTTAGGACCAACCGATTAGGTGCTAGCATCTATGAGGACGGCCTAGGAAGATCCGTGGTCCAAATAAAAAACCCAGACCAATCTATTGGGCTACATCACGTTGCTGTCAAGTTTGAAAACGGAGCATACCTAGACAAGGAAGGGACAATATACATGGTCACTAGTCACCCGAAGAGGACAGATGAATTCGGGAATGTGATCCCTGAGACGGACATAGATGACCTAGAACAAGGAAACATGGGTGCAGAGCCCAGGACCCCTCGAGGGAAATCTGTTCTTACGAGAATTCTCACTCCTGAGGGGATTCCCCAGGACAACAAGAACATAGATCTTCTTCTGAACCGAGAGACTGACAAAGCCTTTTGGAGGTATAAATCTGATCGGCCAATTGATATAGGAACAATCATGATCTATGAGTTTAAGGATCCTGATAGTCCATGCAGAGTGACCTACTTAGATCATGCATCAGAGAGGATCTTTGTGGTGATAGAAAATGATAGGCATGCTTACACTTGGAAAGGTGAAATTATTTTCCCCCAACCAAGATCAAATGTGTCCTATGGTCACCTGGGAGCTGGAACGTCCCATGCTCATGGAGCTCAAAGAGACAGACATAGAGATAGACCTGAGGTAAGCTTTGCCAACTCTTTGGGAAGAGGAAGAACGAGGACGGAAACAAATAGAATGGAACCTGAGGGACATAGAGCCCCAGGAAACCGAAGAAATGCGGAGGAATTCCCTCTACCAAGACCGAGAGAGCACACGAGGACCCTGAGACCGACCCAGCTAGTTAAGTCCATGAAGAACTACTTCGATGGCACTGGAGATCCATACGATCACGTGGCCGAGTTTAGGCAAGTCTTGAGAGTAGAACAAGTGGAGGACCTATTCATGCAATATAATGCCTTTGGTCTAACCCTTAGGAACACAGCCCTTACGTGGTTTCAACCATTGAATGAGAGACAGTTCAGGAGTATAGACCAACTCTTAGAGGCATTCATCACTGAATTCTCTAAAAGTGGCATAAGGCATAATACTTCCTCATTGATACATAGTTTCAAGCAGACCCCTCAAGAGACCGTGAGACTTGCAGGAAGAAGATTTAGGCAATATCTAGAGAGATGTCCCATCCCTGAGTTACCCACACCAGCCAAACAAGTGGCTCTGTTCCTGGATGGATTGCTAAGTACCAAATTGAGGTCATATGTGTACTTGAAGGACCCTAGGACCATTGAAGAGTGTGTACGCATGTGCATTGACATTGAGGATAACCTAGGGGAAGAGTTAGAACTCTCCAAAATCTACAAAGATTCAGATAGTGGTTCTAGCCTCTCTTCCACCCAATCCGCATCTATCGAGGAATTAGCAGAGAAAGTAGCTCAAAAACTAGGTGTCTCTAGCAAACAAATCCCAAGGTTTGCCCCAGTAAAGAGGTGCTATACTTGCGGTGGTGACCATATGGCGAATGCATGTCCCATTATGGCTCAACCCCAAGTAAATCCTAGTAGCCAGTACTGCACCATAGAGCGAAGATACATAAATCACTCAGCACAAGACTGCCCATACAATAAGCAAGCGGTTAGGAAAACCTACCCTCAGCCATACCCTCAACAAGGCAGATACCAGAGTCAATACCCACCACAACAGTATACTAGGCCTCAGCAAAATTACCAACCGCAATATCAGGCCCAACTGGGACCCCATCTAGTGCTATCACAACAACCACCTGCTCCTACTAATGTGATCCCTGTAAAGTATGCAGCTGCAGAAGAAAACCTGAATAGAGCTATAGTCCCTGTAACACCATTGCTTTCTGAAAGTGACCCGAGTGACCATAGCTTTGATTCGATGCATGTTGATAGCCCCCAGGCCTACTACATGCAGTCTCCTGAACATGGTGAGTCCTACTATAGTGAAGAGCCAAATGAACCTAGTTGGGAGTCAGATTACACAAACGTCATGTATGCAAACCCCAACCCTAGACCTCAACCTAGGCAAGTAAGACCCCCATTCCCAAGAGGGCCATGCTATAGATGTCAGGGAGATCATCTCATTCGTGATTGTCCCTTGCCTCCACCTACACAACCCCAGTCAGTGACAATTCAAGGCTTTTGCCAAGATTGTGGAAAGGAGCATCTCTTACGAGATTGTCCAAAGAACCCCAATAACATGCCAAAAATTACTCCTATCAATGTTATTGGGTTAGTAGTAGACTCTACAGGAAGTGTGACGTCCACTGCACCAGTACAGGTAGTCACTAGAGCTCAGGCATTGCAGCAAAACCAAGGGGTAGGCCAGGAAAAGAGCCCAGATGTTAGTGAAACAGAGAGCATGACAAAGAAAAGGACTAGAGCTTGGAAAGATAGTCGTGAAAGAATGAAAAGACAATGGGCAAAAAAGATGAGTGAACTCGAGGAAAGCCTCAGAGAAACAAAGGCCAGGATAACTGAACTCACATCTCAAACTCCCTCTCACACTACCCCACCACCACCATTCCCATCTCCATCTGACCCGCCACCTTCCAACCCGCCTCACCTAATCCCACCACCCCCTAGAGTAGGATCAGTCCTAGCGGATCCCACTCCCAAGGACCTAAACATGATGCTTAAGGCATATCAGGCAAGAATCCAAGAAGGGCCAAACGTAAGTGATCATGAAAAGTGTTACCCTAGATCAGAACTAGAGTTAGAACGAACCAAAATTTGTGCTAAGATGGTGGAATTGGCTCAGACCATGTTTGAAGCCAGTCGCCTATTTAACATCTCTAGTTCAGCAAAGACATAGTTACACCTTGATGGACTGCTAGAAAGAATAGAGAAGCTGATTGCACAATCAGAAAAGGAACCCGCCTCTCAACATAAGGAGAAGGCAAGTGAAGGAGCAAGTCTTCCTGCCCGGGAAGCCTATGTGCCTAACTCTACGGAGTCAGACACATCATCTTCTATGAATCGATTCACACCAGAATTCCGACGAGAGATTCAAGAAGACAAATGGGCTAAAGAAAGTGAAGCCCCTCCTCCCATTGAACTTGTGGATGATGCACATGACCAATTCCCACAAGACATCCCATCCATTTATGAGGAGCAGGAGAGCACCCACTCTCAGGAAAGATTAGACTTTGAGTCTAACTCTTTACAAGAATTACCCCACTTCACAGGTCCATGGGAAGCTAAATCTACATGTATGAGAGCACCCACGGTCATGGTACGAAATGAGGACTCAGTCATACCTAGGAACACAGAGGTAGTGAAAAACACTAAAGTACAATGCAACCTCACCTTAGAAGAGCTACTCAAAGTAAGGCCAGAGCTATGGAAACATGTAGCCAAACAAGTACCAGAGATAGCAAAACCTTGTTCCCAAGTCGGATCCCAGAGAACAGTGCCAGAAATACCATTGGACAAGATAGGAGAAATGAGCGAGGGTGAAGAGGGAAACACATATCTTCCTATCACCCATCAAGGATACACCACCAAGGCCATTTTAGACTCAGGCGTAGGAGTTGCAATTGCGACCACTTCCCTATGGAAGCGTTGGGGCAAGCCAGCACTCAGGCCCACAAGGATGAAATTGCAAATTGCCGATGGTCACATAGAGAGACTCCTAGGGTTGTTAGAAGGAGTAACTCTCACCACGTGTGGTGTCAAGTTCGAGCATACATTTGCTATATGTGATTTTAGCAAAAATCATGCCTATGAAATGATCTTGGGACGACCCTTTATGCGACAGTTGCAAGTGGTACAGGACTGGGGAACCAACTCCTTGTACCTGCAACACTTAGGTGTTACGACCAAAGTGAATCTTAAAGATTACTCTCATAGAGATGTCCCCCCTATCCAATGGAATCCCATCCATAGAGCCAAAGATGATACGGAATCTGTGCATTCCATAGGATCAGGACCCTCATGGATGCATGAAGACACCCACTTATGGATGTGCAAAGTGGCAGTAGAAGAGGAGAAAAGAGAAAAGGCCAGAGAAATAGGTGCAAACGAAACACATAGACCCATTCAAGACCCAGCCTATGCACCTGTAGTATTTCCTAATGAAGAATTTGAACCCCATGGCTGGGCAGAAATCTTAGCAACAATGGATGTAGCCATCAATGAAGAACAATGGACACCCCACTGTGATGAGGATGGCTATGACCTTTCAGTCTTCTCCATAGAGCCAATCATGGGAGAGGCAGTGTTAGAAGAGTGCGAACCTAGCCCTGATGCATTTGAAGATGCAAGTGACTCCGATCTAGAGTCAATCATTATGGACCCACCTTTTGCATCAGATGAAGAATACTTCTATGAAGTAGAATTTCAACCTCAGAGGCACGGAGAGCTTACAAATGATGTAAGGCTAGCCACGCATGTAACTCCTAAGGAAGAAGGAAAGAAAAGAAAGAAGAGAGAAGTCACACAAGCAGAGGACGAATCTTTGTTTGAGGTCCCGAAAAATTTTAAGAAGTATGAGATAGATGACAGGAGAGTCATGATCAGAATGCCTAAACGAGAGGCGCAATCAGGGGAGGCCTATGATAACAAAGAAACCACCAAGAAAATTGTGGTAGCTCTGGAAGAAGGGGAGGAGAGATGCACGTACCTAGGCCATGACCTGACAGAAGAGGAAGAATAAGAGCTAATAGCCTTGCTAAGAGAATACAGAGATGTATTCGCGTGGAGTTACAAGGATTTGAAAGGAGTGGACCCTGACATATGCTCACACACTATCCCCATGACCTCAGATGCCAAACCCTCTAAGCAAAAGCCATATACATATAATGATAATTATGCTGCCAAGATCAAAGAAGAGATAGATAGGCTGGTTGAAGCTGGATTTATCTATGAAATTGAGCACACTGAGTGGGTATCCCCCATTGTAGTGGTGCCCAAGAAAAACGGAAAGCTGCGTGTGTGCATTAACTTGAAGAAGGTTAATGCAGCCACAATTCGAGATAACTATCCGCTTCCTATCACAGAGCATCTCTTAGAAAGAGTAGCAGGCAAGGAAGTGTACAGCTTCCTCGATGGATTTTCGGGCTACAATCAAGTAGCCATAGCTCTAGAAGATCAGCATAAGACGGCATTTGCCACTGAATGGGGCATATTTGCCTTTAGAGTAATGCCATTTGGGCTTACCAATGCACCCGCTACCTTCCAGAGGCTGATGTGCCATGTATTTAAAGAGTTCTTGAGGAAGAACTTAGAAGTCTATGTTGATGATCTTTGTGCTCATTCCAACATTAGACAAACCCATATTCCTGAACTCAGACAAATCTTTGACAAATGTAGGGAGTATCAAGTCTGCTTGAACCCAGAGAAGTGTGTTTTCATGGTCAGGCAATGCAAGTTTCTAGGACACATAGTATTAAAGAATGGCATATCCACCGATGAAGAGAAAGTAAGAGCCATAGCCGAGTTACCTAGGCCAAGGAACGTCAAGGAAGTACAGGCCTTCATGGGGCATTGTGGTTACTACCGACGGTTCATTCATATGTACGCTGTCATTGCAAAGCCCATGTATGGACTTTTGACTAACTTTGAGTGGACTGATGAATGTGAACACTCCTTCAATGAGCTCAAAAGACGATTGTGTTCAGCACCAATCTTAACCACACCAGATTGGAATAAGCCTTTCCATGTTCATGTGGATGCATCCAATTATGTTATTGGGTGTGTACTCGCACAACCTACTGGTGAAGGTAATATGGATCTTCCAATTGCCTATGCTAGTAGACAATTGAATGCAGCTGAACGAAATTATACCACTACTGAGAGAGAAGGATTAGGCATGGTATATGCAGTTAAAAAGTTTAGACATTACTTGCTTGCAAATAAGTTTAAATTTTTTACTGATCATCAGGCATTGTTGTACTTGGTAAACAAACCCTGCAACACGGGCAGATTAGTAAGATGGTTTCTCTTACTAATGGAATACGACTTTGAGGTAGTGGTAAGGAAAGGTATGACTCATTTGAGAGCTGACCACCTTTCTAGGCTTACATCTGGAGAGGCCCCACAGGGAGTGTCAGATGACCTTCCTGATGCTTACTTGTTTAACTTGGAAGTGGTGCCGCAGTGGGCTAAGCCATTAGTGCCAGTATTGACATACGGGCCTAACCATCCAGTAATAAACACACAGGATAGAGAGGTAGTAAAAGCCCAAAAGTATCACATCATGGCAGGAAGTATGTACAAGCACACGGATCAAGGGATCTTGGCTTGCTGTGTGGAAGAGGATGAGTACGCTAAATGGTTGCAATTAGCACATGTGGGTGCATTGGAGCAACACTACTCAAAGCAATGAACCCTACAGACACTAAAGAGACTCGGAGTGCATTGGTCGACTATGGAAGCTGATGTCCAGAAGTTGTGCAAGGAATGCCCAATTTGTTGCACTAAACCACCTGTGGAACATGCCACTCTTTATCAAGTGTCCATAGTGCCAGATTGGAGTGAACCACTAGCATCCTTCCTGAGGAAGAAAACATTCCCTCAAGACATGACTCTGGCTAGGAAAAGGAGTTTAGAACAAGAAGCCCATGATTACTCACTCATTGGTGATAATCTATACAAGCGTGGTAAGGATGGTTACCTGAGACTATGTGTCCATGAAAGTGAATATCTCAAGATCTTGGAAACTGCTCACCAAGGTGTAGCAGGAGGACACTTTGGACCAGATCGGGTGATCAAAGCAATACTATTTGCGGGCTTCTGGTGGCCGACCCTTCACATGGATGCACATACCTATGTGAAACGGTGTGATGTGTGTCAGAGAACTCAGTATCCTATACGCAAAGATGAGATGCCCCTGAAACCTATGATGGGTGGACATGCATTCTCTAAGTGGGGAATAGACTTTGTAGGTCCTATTAATCCCCCAGCTAAGGGTTCACATGTTGAATACATCATTGTTGCCACAGACTATCTAACAAAGTGGGTAGATGTAAAAGCTACAACAAAGAATGATGCTCAGACAACTGCTAAATTCTTGTTTGAGAATGTATTCACAAGATACGGGCTACCTATAGAGCTAGTAAGTGATAGGGGCACTCACTTCTTGAATGAAGTGATTGAAAATCTGCTCCAAGAATTCTTGGTAGTTCATAAGAAGTCTGCCCCCTACCACCCACAAGCTAATGGCCAGGCTGAAAGCACAAACAAGATTCTGTGCAATGTGTTGACCAAACTAGTGAATAAACAAAGAGACTTCCAGCGTTCATGTGTAAAGATATCACATATGAGCAAGTCAAAAGCCTTCTTGGTGAAAATTGGGGTTTGATAGAAGGAATTGCAAAAGGCGATAAATATCTTTGTAAAATAGGTGGAGCAGGCATAGGATTTCGATATCTGAAACAACGTACTTCATTATACATTAGATTCTACTATGATTGTTGGACGTGCAAACTTGGAAAACGGATATCCATTTCAAAGTTTAGAGGGATCTTTACATTCATTTGAAATAAAGATTAGATTGCCCAACAATGAAACAAAAACTATTTTAGTGAATAATCATTAAGCCTTGGCTAATATAAGAGAATACTAGGTGATTATGGGTTTTGAAGGACTAACTCAATCCAAATTCAAAATACAAGGACATACGGCGAGAACTGTTTTGTGCTATTGTTAAAGTAATATTTTCATTATTGCTTATTTTACTTTTATAACTTCAATTTCTTGCAAATTGATTACAGGTGGGCAGAAGATTGGAATACAAAATCAAAGTCCCTATAGATTGGAGAAAAGATGGAACAGAACTCTCATTGTCATAGTTCTTTTGCAACTTGATAATGTCACTTTTTGGGTCCTTGTCATTGTATCTCATGGTTTTTGCACTTTCAAGAACCTTGTAAAAAGTAGGACAAACAATTCATGTTAGATATTGTTTATACCTTCTTATTTGCAATGGTAATTTCACAACTTTTGGAATGTCAAAAAGTCTATGTTCACTACTTTGAAATGTGGTTGCTCATGTTTTTTGTTGTGCTATGTTTAGACATTTGCTTTGAAGCAAAAGAATTCATATCCTTTGGTGTTATGTGCATTATTTTGTCATCAAAAATACATTTTTTGAACTTTCACTACTTTATTATGTACTTTTAAAAGTGGGCCCAATCACTTTAAAAACTTGAAACTGTTATAAAAATGGGTTCTATGTGCTTATTTCTCACATTTGCACTCACAAAGAGCTAGAAAGCAGAGACTTGCCAATTGAATTCTCACACACAAGCAATGGATGCTAGCACTTCCACTCCCATGAAATCTCCTCGAGATCTATTCATGGAGTTTTTGGATACTACAAACTACAACAGTCATACGGATTTGTATGACCTAGTCTGTAGAGTCCCTAATCTTGAAGGGACAATAGCCATGAACTCTGATGTGCTCGAGGAGATCACATAATTTTTGGAATTCTATATATTAAGATACGCTATAGATATTTCAACATATGAGTGTAAATGGATCCCTTGTGACCTACTTTTGTACATTCATAAAGGAGATGAGGCATTTGTGAAGCACTTAAAGCATTTGATGGCTATTGCTGAGGATGCAAGGCACCTGTTAGATGACACAGTGCCCTTAATTAAACAATTAAATAAGAAGAGGAAGACGGGGAGAAAATATCTTTCCTATGTTGCAACAACAATCTTTTTTGTCAATGAGGAGCCCAAACCTACACCCATGGACCTACCCCATCTTGTCACTAGGGGTTTTGTAGATGACAAAAAGGAACCCCAGACAAAAGCTCTCAACTTATTAGAAGAGAGTCAAAAAATTTGCAGACAATTACCACAAGGGGTAGTGCATAAATTAAAGGAAGCTAGTGTTAGAGTTAGACGTCTACGGAAGCATGCAAACAACACAAGGAAGAAGAAGAAGCTTGGAGTGCAACACACAATACTGAATGTATTACTAGAGAATGTTCAAAGATATGTAGCCCATTAGGGCAATAGGCGTATATACAAGCCAGGGGAAAAAAACCTCCTAAAGAGGGAAAAAAGTGCCCCGACAGTCCTAGTGTGTTCACACACATCACTACCTAAACATATCAACAAATCCCACCTGGGAGTGATGCGGTGAACAAGGAGTTGGCACTCATGTATAAGGAAGTGCCAAGCTATGTGGAAATCACTCCACAAAAGGAAGTAAGTCCAAAGCTTTGCGGAAAGCTTCAAACTTCTCCCTAGGTAGAGCCTTCGTGAAAAGGTCTGCAATGTTCTCCTGCATGGGCACATATGCCAAGCTGATCTCCCCAGCAGAGAACCTCTCCTTGACATAGTGATAATGCACCTAAATGTGCTTAGAGCGAGCATGGAACATAGGGTTCCTCGCAACTGCCAATGCGCTCTGACTCTCAGTGAAGATGGTGGTGGCAGAAGTCTGACGAACACCCAAATCAGCCATAAGGCGTCTGAGCCACATACACTCAACCGTCGCTGTGAAAGCTGCCCTACACTCAGCCTCACAACTAGAAGTGGCCACTGTAGGCTGCTTCTTGCTCAACCAAGATATACATGAGCTACCAAGCATGAAGCAAAAGCCACTAGTGGACACACGAGTGTCATAGCAACCAGCCCAATCAAAGTCAGAAAAAGCATGCAAATCTGGCGGTAGTGATCCCCCCTTGGGATAAAACCAGCTGAATATCACTCAAATAGCGAAAGATGTGCTTAACTGCTTGCCAATTCTTGACTCCTGGGCAATGCAGAAACTTGTTCGTCTGTGAGAAAGTGAACTGAATATATGGCCAAGTAATGCATAAGTAAATTAAGCATCCAACAACCTGCTGATAGAGAATAGCATCAAATGCATCTCCAACATCATGAAGACTCAATTGTAAACCTGTCTCCATAGGAGTGGCAATAGGCTTACAATCTTCAAGGTCAAAACACTACAATAATGTGTCAATATATTTTGTTTGACACAAAGCCATTCCACCATCAACTTGGATAAACCGAATGCCCAAATAGTGATGCAAATGCCCCAAATCAAACATCTCAAATGAGGCATGCAAATCAGCCTTAAAATCAGCAATATGCTTCTCAATAGGACCAATGAGCAACATGTCGTCACATAGACAACAATGATCAGAAGCACATCATTAACACGCTTAACATATAAGGTGCTTTCAGTTGGACTATTCTCGAAACCATGTGCAATCAGATAGGCATGTATCTTCTCATACCAAGCACGTGGTGCTTGCTTTAAAGCATATAATGCCTTCTTTAACCTGCACACCTGGTTTTCATGCCCTTTCTGCACAAAGCCACGGGGCTGAAAAACATACACTTCTTCATGCAAGCCACCATTTAGAAATGCTATTTAATGTCCAAATGATGTACATTCCAACCATGATGAGCTACAAGTGCACAGATGCTCCAAACAGTAGTCATACGACATGTGGGTGCAAAGGTTTCATCAAAATCAATGCCTCTTTCCTGTGCATAACCCTTTGCAACAAGCCTAGCCTTATACCTGTCAACTGTACCATCCGGTTTACGCTTCAACTTGTATACCCACTTAGTGCCAATGTTCTTCTTGCCTGGAGGCAAGTCACATAAAGACCAAGTACCATTCTTCATTATAGCATCATATTCAGATTGCATAGCGGCCATCCAATTTTTGGAATTTTGTGCTTCATCAAAAGAAACAGGCTCATTCTCATCACAGAGACTAGATGCAACCATAGCATAGCAATGTGATGCAAAAGAGGCACTATGAGAGCCTAAACGAGTACGATATGACAGAGGTGCATCTAATTTGTTGTCACGCAAAGTCTACACCAGCCATTTTGGAATACTTTTTGCCTGCTCAATGTCAACTCTCTCATCAACTAGTGCATCATGTAAACCTGCATCAGAAATGGAATGATCTGCATCATCACATGAAACTTGCAAAGGCTGAGAAGTTGCCTCATTGGGACCAGCAGTAGACTATCCACATGTAAAAAGAGGAAGCAAAGTATCATACATGTCTTTGGAGCTAACATATGTCTCCTTAGTACATGAAAGCAATGGTTGAATAGCATCTTCCACAAAAACAACATTACGGCTAACCAGAATGTGTTTAGTCTGTGAATGATACAAACGATAGCCTTTACTTTCAAAAGTGTACCCAACAAAAATACATTTTATTGCTTTATCATCCAATTTTTTGTGATGTTGTTCAGGCACTAATGTATATGCCAAACAACCAAAAACACGCAGATGAGCAACAAATGGCTTGCGATCATGCCAAGCCTCATATGGAGTCATAGATTGCAGCACCTTAGTGGGACACCTGTTCAGTACATATGTTGCACACATGACAGCCTCAAGCCAGAAACTATGTGGTAAAGCCTAACTCTTGACCATACACCTCGCCATCTCCATGAGTGACATGTTCTTTCCTTCAGCAACTCCATTCTGTTGAGGTGTATATGGCACTGTACACTAGTGTTTTATCCCACGATCAACCAGAAATGCATTAAAATCAAAAGACATATATTTCCCCCCTCGATTAAAATGGAGGGTGCCCATTTTACATGCTGACAGATTTTCAGTCAAAACCAAAAACTGTTTGAAGCACATGAACACTTCAGACTTTGCCTTCAATGGATATACCCATGCATGCCTGGAAAAATCATCGATGAAAGTCACGAAGTAAAGATAATTCCCAAAAGAAGGTGTCTGCATAGGACCACAAACATCACTATGTACAAGCTGCAATTTCTGAGTAGCCCGAACTGAACCATCTTTTGGAAATGAGGAACGCTGCATTTTGCCCAAAATACAGCCTTCACAAACATGTTTTCCAAGTGCCTCAAGTTTGGGCAAAGAGGACACCATTTCAGATTTCTGCAGGCATATCAAACTAGCAAAATTCACATGACCAATGCGTGCATGCCAAAGCTTTGCATCTGAGATAGCGTGAGAATCATGTACTGCACATGTCGAATCATTCACAGATCTTTTATAGTCTATGAGCTTATACAGCCCATGACATAAAATGCCAAAAGCAATAATCACATCGCCATTTGATAGATCATGAAGTGTACACCTGTCATCAACAAATTTCACAACCAAGCCAATCTTGGCTAATGCAAAAACTGATAACAAGTTCTTCTTAATCCCTAGCACAAATAAAGCATCTGACAAAGTGAAAGAACTACCATCAGCAGTAGTCAAAATGATCTTACCAACTCCCATAGCAGGATAAGAGGAGTTGTAGGCACATGTAACAGTATTCCCTGTAGGGGCAGGCTCGAGTGAAGAAAAGAAACTGCGCTGCGAGGTAATATGTTTGGTCACCCCACTGTCAAAATACCAAATATCTGAGTCTACTGCAGACATGCACTACTCATGAGAAGATGGGTCAAAATTGCAGACAGTAGTAAATGCCCATTCTTCTTCCTGCACAAGATTAGCAAACTCTGTTTTTGGTGTAGAGGCCTCTACAACAACCATTCCAGCCTCTTTCTTCTTTGCCTCTTTAGCAGTTAGTTTTGGACAGAACTTTATGATATGATCATTCCCTTTATAGTACTTACAAAACAATTTCTGCTTTTTTGATTTTTTCTCATCTTTGTCTTTGTTCTTTGAATGTGCAGCATTTGCAGATTTCTGCTTAATAGTAGAAGAGCTCCATTTTCATTTGCCCTTCTGAATAGCGAGGAAAGCTTGATCTCCAACATGCATAATGGACCTATTCTGCCTGGACTGATCTTCCTACAATAGAACATAGACTAACTCCTCAAATGACAAGGCATTTGGATTGTCTTTCATCATCAACCGAAGAGTAGAAGCAAAACGCTTATATGAATCAGGAAGACCAATCATAACGGTCTGTAGAAGTGAGCTATCTGGTATAACCTCATCAGTAGAAATCGTTTGTTTCTTCAAGTCTTTGATCTTTGTTAGAAAACTATCCACAGAATCACCTTCATTCATGTGCTCACTCTCCAACTGTTTTCAGAGGTAAGCAACACGAGCCTCATTCCTAGCTTGGTACAATGTGGTAAGTGTATCCCAAGCATCCTTAGCTATTCTGCAAGAGCGAATATGAGGAATAATGGCACGTTTGACAGACAAAGCTATCAATGCATGTGCCTGGGCATCTCTGCCATCCCAACAAATTTGCTCTACAGTAGGTGCAGTAGAAACCGTAGCACAAACAGGAATATGCAAAATATCACCATCTTTGACACCTTCTGCATCAGCTTCAGTACCTGTAGTTGTAACAGTTGCAGGTGTGATATGACGTTTTTCAACACCCTGCACAATGTTGCACAGTCCTTTTGCAACCAACACATGTCGCATCATATAAGCCCATAATAGGTAGTTGGTACCATCCAACTTATCCTCAATAGCTAGCATACGGAATACATCACTGCTTTCAGCCATGGCCGATGACTAAAATACCTTGATGCAAAAAATTGACTATATCTCAAAAAGTTGAATAGAACTGCCTAGACGAATTTTGTTAAACCTATGGCAAACTTTGAGATGCTTATAATGGCGAACTGAAACTGGTATATACCTTTGGCACAAAAAGATGAAATAGCCTGCACAAGCATTGCGATAGTGTGTTGGGAGGCCGAAACGAGCTCAGATCACGATTTCAGCACGACAGAGCAAAGAAGTTTTGATCTCTGAAACACCCTAAGTATGCTCACCAAATTTCGTGCGAATCTGAGACTGCAAACGGAGGAGTGTCGATGGTGCCCTAGATGAAGCAACGACCTACTCTGATACCAATTGTTGGAGTTAGATGTCTGCAAAAGCACACAAACAACACAAGGAAGAAGAAGAAGCTTGGAGCACAACACACAATACTGAATGTATTACTAGAGAATGTACAAAGATAAGTAGCCCATTAGGGAAATAGGCATATATACAAGTTGAGGGAAAAAAACCTCCTAAAGAGGGAAAAAAGTGCCCTAGCGGTCCTAGTGTGTTCACACACATCACTACCTAAATATATCAATAGCCAGTACACAGAATAGTCCACCCTCCAACTTAGAGCCCATGGAACCCACTCTACCAGAGGTAGAGATGGAAATGTTTTCAGTGTTACTTGTCAACGGAGAAGAATTTTTGTTCTTGCACGATATTGAGAAGGCATTTGGTCTACACCTCGACGAATGCCTAAGTATTTTTTTCTCGACCTCGGATGTTCCCATGTACAACACTTCTCACATAATTGAAAAGACAAAAATTCCACTTGGTGATTCAGTTACAGACACCATTGCATTTATGTGTGAAGAGATTTTGAGTGATGCCAATCAAAATGCCACTAAAGAAGATATGGTCATAGCAAGGGAAAGAATTTTGGAGAAGAACATTCCAACATCCCCTGTTGTGGAGCAAAGTGGCTTGGCTCACGCTTGAATTCAAATAGATGCAATGGGAAGAGGAGAGGATGAAGATAGGCTTCAAGATGTAAGTATCTAATGACGTTTATGATTGTCTCATATTCATACAAGATGTATCTAATGAATTTTATGATTATCTATGTGCAGGAAGCAATTGAAGTGGATAAATTTGCAGCAAGGAGTGGTGGTGACTGTGTTGCTCGTGGTAGTGGCTCTTCCTTGGCACATTACATTGGGAAATATCAAAAGAAAGAATTTGTTATAATCCACAATGAATTTTCCCCTCAAGGACACTTCATGACTTGGTGTCTGAAGGCCTTGAGCAAACTTCTGTGCCTATCTACAATAATGTAAAGGACCAATTGTGCAATTTTGGTTAGGAAGTCCTTTGCCCATACTACCCTAGGAGTTAACTTTAGAGGAAAAATATTAGGTCAAATAAGAATAGCTTTAGGTCTTGGATTAACAGACCCTCAGTTAATATCCCAATCAATTTTGACTTACCAATTGCCACTGTCTTTTCAAAGAAGAAAGAATGTAGTGGAGAGGCTCAAGGCCAAGAGTCGATTGTAAAAATTTTATAAAACCAATTATTGTTTTTTCAATTTCCATGTGCATTCAATCTATTGTGTCTTTATGATTTTGACAATATCATAACTTTTGCACAATTTAATCAGTCTTTCCACTAGTTCTTGTAAGTGTTGTGGCCCAAAATGCTTGTACTGGCCTAGGAGTGCCAAAAAAAAGGCTTGCCATAGAAATGTGGGGATGGGCCCTGCAAAATTTTTGCAGGGCCCATCCCCGCATTTCTGTGGCAGGCCTTTTTTTTGCATTCCTAGGTCATTGCATGCATTGGTTGCCCAATATTGGAAGTTTATCTCCCTCAATTACAACCTAAACTTGGGGAAGTGTGGAAGACTCTTCTTATGTGCAATGATTAGAGAATATCTAGACTCCTCTAGGTGCATATAAGCATGCAACAATTTATAAGTACATTTGAATGTTCATCAAGATTGTTTATCTATTGGTCAGAGGGTTTGCATGAATTGCACCCTATCTAAGACCAATCATATGCTTGAATGTGCATGGCATATGGTTTCATGGCCTATAAATGCAAAAAAAAGGCCTGCAACAGAAACACGGGGATGGGCCCTGCAAAAGTTTTGTAGGGCCCATCCCCGCATTTCTGTGGTAGGCCTTTTTTTTGCATTCCTAGGCCATTGCATGCATTTTGGGCAACAACACTTTAAAGAAATACTGGAAAAAGATAGATTAAACTATGCAAAACACTTTAAAGAACTACTAGAAAAAGATACTTTTAGATACAAAGGAGAAATAGACTTCAAAACATGTACACTAAGAGACAAACACTTGGGAGAGAAAATATAATAAGAAAAAGATTATATTAATCATTTGGGATATACAAAAAGTTCTCGAAACAAGAGAGTACAAATGTCAAGGGTTATTCCCTCTAATTCTTCTAGCTAGCTGCATATCTTTAGGTTGTATTGTCACTCTCTTCGCATGGATGGCACACAAGTTAGAGTCCCCAACATTGAGATAATATACGCATTTGCATCTTCTTGGAGGGCTTCAATGGCTATCCCTTGGATACGAGTCCAACGCAATAGCTTTGGATCTCTTCCTTCACAACTCTTGCAAATGACCTTCATGGAATAAGAAGCTCCATAGAGCTTTGTTTGTGCCAAGGATCAAGAAAAATTTATTATTAGTTTCCACATTAGCCAAGATCGGCTTGGTTGTGAAACTTGTTGATGACAAATGTACAACTCATGATCTATCAAATGGTGATATTATTGCTTCTGGAATTTTATGTCATGAGATGTATACGATCATAAACTATGGAAAATCTATGATTGATTCAACATGTGCTAGCTTGCTACACCTCTAGAAATCTAAAATGGTATCCTCTTTTCCCAATTGAGGCACTTGGTAAACATGTATGTGAAGGCTATATTTTGGAAAAAATGTAGCCTTACTCCTTCACAAAACCTGGTTTAGTTTGAGCTACTAAAAAGTTGTAGCTTGTTCATAGTGATGTTTGTGGTCCTATGCAGATGCCTTCTTTTGGGAACTACCTTTACTTCATGACTTTTATTGATGATTTTTCTAGGCATGCATGGGTGTATCCATTGAAAAAAAAAATCCAAAGTGTTTATGTGCTTCAAAAAAATTCTAGTTTTGGCTAAAAATCTGTCAACATGTTAAATGGGCACCCTCCATTCTAGTCAGGGGGGAATACATGTTTTTTGATTTTAGTGCATTTTTTGTTGAACATGGTATAAAAAATCAGTATATAGTATGGTATACACCTCAATAGAATGGATTTGTTGGAAGAAAGAATAGGTCTCTCATGGAGATGGCAAGATGTATGGTCAAAAGTTAGGCTTTACAACATAGCTTTTGGTTTGAGGCTATTATGTGTGTAGCATATGTAATTAATAGGTGTCCCACCAAAACACTACAACCTATCACTCCATATGAGGCTTGGCATGGTCACAAACCATCTGTTGCTCATCTATGTGTCTTTGGCTGTCTAGCATATGCATTAGTGCCTGAACAACAACATAGAAAATTGGATGATAAAGTAGTGAAATGTATTTTTTTTTGGTACAGTTATGAAAGCAAAGGCTATCATCTAAATGTACTTTGGTAAGTTGTGATGTTGTATTTGTGAAAGATGCAATTCAGCCATTACTCTCCTGTACCAAGGAGACATCAATTAGCTCCAAAGATGTGTATGACACTTTGCTCCCTCTTTTTACAGGTGGACAATCAAGTGCTGGTCCAAATGAGGCAATTTCTCAACCTTCATAGGTTTCACATGATGATGGAGATCGTTCCATTTCTGATGTAGATTTACATGATGCACTTGTTGATGAGAGGGTTGATATAGAGGAGGAAAAAACTATGCCTAAATGGTTGGTGCTAACTTTTTGAGATAGAAAATTGGATGCACCTTTGTCATATCATTCTTTTTCAAGCTGATATAGTTCTTCTTTTGCATCAGATTGCGATGTTATAGTTGCCTCTAGTCTTTGTGATGAGAACAAGCCTATTTCTTTTGATGAAGTACAAAATTAAAAAAATTGGATGGCTGCGATGCAATTAGAATATGATGATATTATGAAGAATGGTACTTGGTCTTTATGTGATTTGCTGGGCTTGTTGCAAAAGGTTATGCACACGAGAGAGGCACTGATTTTAATGAGACCTTTGCACCCACTTGCCAAATGACCACCATTTGTACCATCTGTGCACTTGTAGCTCATCATCTTTATGTACATCAGTTTGATATTAAAACTGCATTTTTGAATGGTAACTTACATGAAGAAGTGCATGTTTTTCAGCCCTGTCGTTTTGTGCAAAAAGGGCATGACCAAAAAGTGTGCGGGTTGAAAAAGGCATTATGTGGTTTGAAGCAAGCACCATGTGCTTCGTATGAAAAGATACATGCCTACTTGATTGCACATGGTTTTGAGAACAATGAAATCAAGAACACCTTATATGTTAAGCATGCAAATGATGCACTTTGATGATACACTACTCAATGGTCCTAATGAGAAGCATATTGTTGATTCTAAGGCTGATTTTCATGCCTTATTTGAGATGTTAGATTGGGGGCATTTGCATCATTATTTGGGCATTCAATTTATGAAAGTTGATGGTGTTAAGTGTATCTTTCACTATTTGAGTGGTACTCGGCTACTTGGATTGTTTTATTCCAAGGGGGGATCACTACCACTAGATTTACATGCTTTTTCTGACTCTAACTCAGCTAGTTGCTATGACACTCGTGTATCCAATAGTGGTTTTTTCTTCATGCTTGGTAACCCATGCATATCTTGGTTGAACAAGAAGCAACCTAATGTGGCCACTTCTAGTTGTGAGGCTGATTATAGGGAATCTTTCACAACCACTGTTAAGTTTGTGTGGCTCAAATGCCTTTTGGCTGATTTGGTTGTTGGTTAGTCTATTGCCACCACCATCCTCACTAATAGTCAGAGTGCATTGGTAGTTGTGAGGAACAATGTGCTCCATGCTTGCACAAATCACATTAAGGTGCATTATCATTATGTCAAGGAGAGATTCTCTTCTCGGGAGATTAGTTTTGCATATGTGACCACACAGGAGAACATTCCAGACCTTTTCACAAAGGCTCTACCTTGAGAGAGGTTTGAAGCTTTCTGCAAAGCTTTGGGCTTACTTCCTTTTGTGGATTGATCTCTTTCCACATAGCTTTTTACTTGCTTATACATGAATGTTTTCTCCTTGTTCACTGCATCACTCCCAAGGGTTATTTGTTGATATATGTTGGTAGTGATGTGTGTGAACACACTTAGGATCATCGGGGCACTTTTTCCCCTCTTTAGGAGGTTTTTATCTGCCGGCTTGTATATATGCATATAACCCTAATAGGTTACTTATCTTTGCACATTCACTTGGTAATATATTCAATATTATGTGTTTAACTCTAAGCTTCTTCTTCTTCCTTGTGCTATATGTGTGCTTCCATAGTCCTCAAACTCCAAAACTCATTTGGTATTTACCAACTCTCAACTAATTAGCAGTTGAATCAATTGATATTATCCACACACAAACACTATTAAGCAGACTAGACAACTTGACAGGGTTCTTGACTATAGTTACTCCTATTGCAGGGCCGAAAAGTTTCCTCTTACTATGATATGGATGATATTTCTCCTTAATAGAACACCAATTTCACCATTCACTCTCACACACTTATTCACCGAAATCACAAACAACAAGAGAATACAACTAATCATTCACCTTAAAATTAACAACACATCATTACTAATAGCAAATCAGTTAGGAGAAAGGAGTATCAACATGAAATATATAGAAAATTTGTGCTTCTATACCCAAAGCACCACTGACGGCAATCTATGCCCCATTTGTTTGTCAATGTGCCAAATTTTAATTAATCATATCTCTTTGAAGGGATCGCATCCCTATTTACAATGGTTCTGAGACTATTATCTCAACTAAAGATAAGTATACAAAATAATAATTCACAGTAGTCCAAACATTGGCATGCACGGAGGACGTGAACCCTATGTAGAAGTAGGAGGTGACTCAATAATCTCTTCATCATCAAAAGGTGCTAACTCATCTAACATGGAAACCTTGAACGTTTCCCTTGCTTCATCAAAATTTTGGCATACGTGCTTTTGATTTGTCTTAAGTAATGTCCGAAAAGTATTTTGGTCCATCAAAGAAGCCTCTAGTGCCTACGAATGGGCAATTTGAGTATTGTAGAGTACAGCTTTGGCTTGCACCTCAACAATATTTTTCATGATATTTTCTTGCACATAAAAATCATACCACAACACAAATTTAGCAACCTACTTATGCATGTCTTTTGTAAATTAGCAGCAACCTACTTATGCATGTCTTTTGTAGTAGTCACAACAAAATGAAGCATTAGTAAACTGCAAATCTTGCACATAGCATAACAAGTGATCTACTTCTTGTTCGATTGATAAGCCAATTCATTAATAATAACTTGAAGGCCTTCATTTTTCTTAAGGAAAACTACAATATTGGCCTAATGTTGATCATTGGCATCCTGTAAATTGTGCACATGGTGTAATGTGTCTTCTCGCTCACAAGTGGTTTGTTCGAAAAAAATCTTTAAGGCAACATGATCAACTTTTGAATTATAAAATAACACCAATTCTCCATTAGCAAGGATCTACATTTTGAGAAAATGGTAATGAGTATGCGCTTGATGAATTTGGAGCTCCTTCATAAGTGAAAAGCTTTCAAATCATTGTTCATCTAGGGTGAGTAGGTCATCCATTTGAGTAAAAAGGAATTTTTTTGCATAAGTGAAAAAGCTTTCAAATCATTGTTCATCTAGGGTGAGTAGGTCATCCATTTGAGTAAAAAGGAATTTTTTAGCAAGAAGTGTATGTTCAATGGAAACTCTTAAACTGGCACAACTAACTCCATGGGTGCAATAAGCTCCAAACCATAAGCTAACTTTAAGGATGTACAACCTGTGGTAACTTTATATGTGGTATATGGCCATAACGTAGCAAGAAGGAATTGATCCCAATGCTTCATACAATCAGAAATCAATTTCTTTAACATAGTGAGCTTTCCACGAGACCATTAGAGTGGGGATAATAAGGGGTAGTGAACTTGTGAATAATCCAAAAATAATCATTTGTGAAATGGGTACCATGATCAAAAACAATTTTCAAGGTTTTAGCAGTGGCGTTGAGTCTGGAAGACAAGAACTAGTGGAAAAGTGGACCACATCCGGTAGCTGGAGCGATGGCGTTGAGTCTGAGAGCTTCGAGCGATGGCGTTGAGTCTGTTTTCCGGTTTTAGCAGCAGTGGCGCAGGCTTTCAACAGTCATCATTACAGTCACTCATGGCTTTCAGCAGTCAGCAGTATAAAATGGTGGCGGCATCGTCGACGCAGCAGATATGGCGCAGCAGATAGGCTTGAAGGGTGCGCAGCAGATCTGATTGGGTGCAGGGTCGACCTTTATTGCACCCCAAAAGAGCAAAGCTACTCTCAGCGATCGTCTCCCCGGGTGTCGCGATACCTCCGTTGGAGGTATCGCCCTGGGTGGAGGCTTGATCGTATCGCGATACCGGTCGATTTTCGGGCCGATACTTCCGGGCGCCCGTTACTTGGGTATCGCCGGCCGCTCGTGTATCGCCGGTCGCTCGTGTATCGCCGGTCGATTCGAGTATCGCCGGTCGTCTCCTCGGATATCGCCGGTCGTCTCCTCGGGTATCGCCAGCCGCTCGAGTATCGCCGGTTGCATCGTGTATCGCCGGTCGCGTCGAGTATCACCGGTCGTCTCCTCGGGTATCGTCGGTCGCTCGAGTGTCGCCGGTCGCTCCTTTGAGTGTCGCCGGTCGCCGGTCGCTCCATCGCGTATCGCGGGCTGGTCCACCGTGTGTCGCCGGGTGTCCCTAGTCTATCGCCGGGATTCAGGCAGCTCCACCAGGTATCGCCGGGAGTCAGACGATCGTCCGATTCCGAGCGCGGGGCCCTCTGCTGTCAGCGACACGTGGCGGATTAGGCGCGGGGCTCGAGGGATTCGCCTCCTTCTTGGGTTTTTTTAAGTTAACTTAAAAAGGGCAAGCCCCGTTTAAGTGCGACAGAAAAAAAAAAGAAAAAGAAAAAAGAGAAAAAAAAAAAAAAAGAAAAGAAGAGAAAAAAAAAAAGAAAAGAAGAGAAAAAAAAAAAAAGAAAGAAGAAGAAAAAGAAGAAAAAAAAGAAGAAGAAAAAAAAAGAGAAGAGAAAAGAAAAAAAAAAAAGAGGAAGAGTAAAGAAAAAGAGGAAAGATTCGAATTAGTAGAAGTGAGCTTGCGGGTTTTTTGGCCTTTTGTCTTCTCTTGTCAAAGAAGTGTTAGACTTCGTTGTGATTTGTTATGGAAGTCTTCCTTGTTTGTGATCAGTTTTCCCTCCTTGTTGAAGGGTTATGCCTCTGGTTTTTGAATTGTGAAAGTGGTGCAAGTTCCTTTTGGCCATGGATGTGGCGTCATCCTCTCTCGTGAAAAGTAATCGGGCCCCTCCCCCTGGGGAGTCCGACTTCATGGCCGCTCTGCTGGAGGGAGGGTCATGTGCCGCCCCTGGGGCATCCGAAAGTGTTGAATCCCCCATCGTGTCCCTCAGTAGACCCTCAGTTCTGTCTGCTCAGGAGGAGCTCAAGAAAGTTTGCCTCGTCGGCCAAGTGTTTGGCCCTAGGCCCCCGCTCGAAATCGTGCGACAATGGCTTCGAAAAGAGTGGTTCCCTCGAGGACTAATTGTCAGCAAATGTCAGTTCTTACTAGCAAACCACATGCTGCTAGTCTTTGAAAATGAAGAGATGGCATTCCAAGCCCTAAGCGTTGGCACCTGGCAGCTTGGTCGGACGACCCTGTGCTTATTCAGATGGTCCCCGGACTTTACCCCCGACAAATCGAAATCACTTCGGTACCCTCTTT
Source organism: Ceratopteris richardii (assembly GCA_020310875.1). Classification (NCBI taxonomy): domain Eukaryota; kingdom Viridiplantae; phylum Streptophyta; class Polypodiopsida; order Polypodiales; family Pteridaceae; genus Ceratopteris; species Ceratopteris richardii. The sequence goes on from CM035442.1 coordinate 81,848,512, forward strand.
GGGTTGAGCTCCCTAACCTCCCATACTTCTTGTACAACTTCGTGTGGGACATAGTCTCCCCGATCGGCAAGCCGTTGGCCTCACGAGAAGACATTGGTGGTCTCATCTACGAGGGTGCAAGACACTCGTTCAATGCTAGATGGCACCCACAAATATGCGTCGAGGCCGACCTCAGTTCGCCGCTTCCATCAACGATCAAAGTGGACATGGGCGAAGGAGATGTTTGGGAGCAGGATATCACCTACAAAAACCTCCCCAACGCGTGCTTTCGTTGTGGCCAGCAAGGTCACAGGATTAAAGACTGCCCTCTCAGGCAAAAAAACAAGCGATTTCAAGTAGCCTCCAAAACGGCTCAAGACAACCTTGACGATTTGCCCCACTTGACCAAGGAAGGGGAAGGCAAGGGCCGCCTCAATCCACAAGCTGATGCCGATGGCTTTACTAAAGTTAGAAGAAGAAGGAAAAGAAGTCCGAGGGCCAACGGTGAGAGGAACAACATGCCAATTACCCCACACAACAATTTGTATTGCAATCTTGGAAAGGAGATCAACGAGCTCGACTACCCAGGTGGGAAGCCACCTGAGGTAGACAACTACGACGAAGCCCTAGAGATCCCTGACAACAAAGAAACCCCCCAGGAGGGCTACACTACAAGCAAAGAAGATGGTTTCACTACTAATAATGAAGACAACATGGATAGTGAAAGTTCCATCATTGGATCGACGATCCCGGAAACGATGCCGAGCACGGGGCCCAATTCTCCCCAGCGAGGGGCATCCCTCAAAGGGAAACAGCCTTTGGAGCTACCCTGGAAAAGCCCCCATAAGAACCCATTTCTAAGTCGGGATCAGATCCCAGCGAAAAAGAAAGATGAAGCCAAGAGAAGAAAGGACAAGGCTCCCTCCCGCAAAGAGGGATCAATACAAAAATGATTGTCATCTCGCTAAATGCTAGGGGGCTAACCGACCCCTCAAGAGCGGCCATCATTGGTCAATGGCTCCGCGACATTAGCTTAAAACCAGACATTATATGCATTCAAGAGATTAAAATTGACGGAGAAGACCTTCTGAAACGGCTCAGACAGGTTTCCTCGGCCCATGTGTGGATCCCTACAAAGCACCAGCGGGGGTCCGGTGGAACGGCTATCGGCGTTAAACAACCCTGGCTTGAAAAGCTTGAGAACTCCATTGAAGATGTAAATCACCGCTGGATTGCGGTTTCTTTTGGTGCTCCCCTCTGTGTTATTATGGTTTCTTTGTACGCCCCTAACGGGGATTTGGAGAGGCTGAACACTTGGACTTCTCTTGACTCGCTTCCCCACAACGTGCTTATATGTGGAGACTTCAACATGGTGGAGGACCCTATGGACAGATGGATGGGCAAGGGCAGGGTCATCGACAGTCGGGAGAAAGAAACGTGGGACATGACCAAACTCCACTTGGATATGGTCGAATTCAAAGACTCGAATGGCTTTTCCTGGTCGAATCTCCAGGCGGGCGAGGATCTGAGGAAAGCTAGACTTGATAGATGCTACATCTCTCAGAGCTTTACTCATCTGTGGGGCCACCCTTCCATCACGCAACGCACTGACCTCACCATCTCCGATCACTACCCGATCGTTATCACTTTTCAACCTTCCAACAAGACCCACAAGGCTCCGTGGTTCCATGCCAACGCTTCCACCTTCTCTCTCCCCTCTGTCCATCAAGAGATTGCCGATGTGTGGAAGGTGGCGTTCGCCTCTAGCTTGGCCCCAGCCAAGTGCTGGAGAAGTGCGGTCGACAAGTCCCACAAGATCATGATCAGAACCAAGAAGATGCTCGAGACAGTGCGGCGGGCTCGTAGGGAAGCGCTTTACCACAGACTCTGGCGACTCGAGGAGGAAGTGAACAAAGGAAAACACCAAGCCCAGAAAGGTCTCCGAAAAATCAGAGCAGCGTTGAGATACGAGGAAGAAATACAAAGGAAAAACTTGCAAATCTTCTTCAAGGAGTGGTGGGCTAGAAAAGCCGACAAACCCACCAAAGAGATGTGCAGCATCCTTAAAAGGAAACACAATAAAGAGACGATCCCCCTACTGCTAGACCCACATGGCAATGTATGCAACTCGGAAGAAGATAATTTTGGCATCATCGAAGGGCACTTCACGAGACTCCTGGGAACCTCGAACCCCCTCTCCCACCATAGAAGGGACTGCATGGCTGCCATTTCTAGGGTTTCCCCCCGGAGAATTCCACCCAACCTCCACTCCCTACTTCATGCCCCGATCTCTGAATCAGAAATCATTGAGGTCATTGATGCCCTCCCTCTCGGTAAAAGCCCAGGACCCGACGGACTCACTAACGAGTTTTTTAAATCCTTCAAGATGGTGATTGCCACCCCTCTTCGGATGGTTTGGCAAGAAGCGCTAAAATTTGGTGCTCTTCCTTCTTGTATAAATAATGGAATTATCAAGCTGATTCACAAGAAGGGGGAAAAAAACAAAATCGAGAACTGGCGGCCAATTACGATGCTCCAAACAGGATACAAGATCGTCGCTAAAGTCATTGCCAACAGACTTACGTGCCACCTGAGATCTTGGCTTAGTGAGGACCAAAAAGGTTTCATCAAAGGCAGGTCCATCCTGGAAACCATTGTGGATATTTGGGAAGGTATTCAATTTGCAAATGAGTCTAATCAAGATATGGTCTTCCTCAAGATCGACTTTGACAAAGCCTACGATAGGCTAGAATGGGACTATCTTCTGCAGTCGCTCCAAGACCTCGGATGTAGTCAGAAATTCACCAAGATGATCGCGACCCTTCTCGGCAACGCAACGACCCAAATTAACGTTAACGGCAAACTTTCGAAGGCGATCCATCTTAAAATATCTATTAGACAAGGGTGCCCTCTTGCCCCCCTTCTCTTTGCCATTGCCACTGAGGGGCTGAGCAGACTTGTGGCTCATCATGTGGAGGCTGGCAATATCAAAGGCCTCCAGCTACCTCACGACCACAGCCAAACCATCATGAGACTTTTTGCTGACGATATGAACGCGTTCGTTCACAATGATAATACCAGCCTGGAGACTTTCTGGAGGTGTCTTGATACCTTTTGTGAGGCCTCTGGATCCAAAATCAACCACAATAAGACCGCCTTTAGGGCCATTGTGGGACAGCAACCTGGCCTTCTCATTGATCACGGCTGTCAAATCATTCCGCAGGGCCAAATCTTTTGGCTGCTTGGAATCCCCTTGGGGTTTGGCGTCTCTATGGAGCAGCGATGGAACTGGGTGCTGGCCAAACTTGAAAACAAGCTCAATTACTGGAGAGGCATGCAAATCAATCTCGCTGGACGGGCGATGGTTATCAACACGTTCCTCCTCTCGTCTACCATCTATTTCCTTTCTTGCTGGAGACCGAATGAGCAAGGCCTGTCCAAACTGAATAGCATCTGCAGAAACTTTCTTTGGACGGGTGATCATAATAGGAGGGGGGTGCCTAAAATCAAATGGGCCATCTGCACCAGCCCTAGAGAGAGCGGGGGGCTTGGCATCCTGGACATTGGGTGTATGGCTAACAAACTGGCAGCCAAATGGATGATTAAAGCTTGGTGCAATAGGGAGGCCTCGTGGGCCAAGCTGATCTTCAGAAACAAAAATGAGTTGACCCTCACGGGGTCCCCGAACTGGAAGAACCTTGACATCATGACCCTGCTATTCTCCCCGATTCCTGTCTTCCCGAAAGGCTCCAATCTCGTATGCTCTCTTTGGAAGGGCTGGAACAAAGTCAAAAGCCTCACAAGAATTAGTGAGGACTGGAAGTGGGTGGCCGGAATCAGACAAAACGACTCTATCTGGTTTCCGATACATGGCATCCGGAGTGTGGAGTCGTGGAACATTCAAAATGCCAAGAAGTTATGGAACAAAGGATTCAAAAAATGGAAACACCTCTGGAAACATGACACCAACAGTTGGATCAACTACGAGGATATCGACCCTCGCATAAACATCTCCTACGAAGAATGGAACACCTTGCAAAGCAGATGCCTCGCTTGGGATCGTCACAAAACTCGCCTCCTCATGGGACATGATGCTCCGAACGCGCGTGGTCTCAAATGGCACAATGGAAATAGCCTACTCAAAATCCCGAACATCAAAGAAACGACTGACCTCCAGATCAGCCTCAACAAGAAGTGGTGCCTGTCTTGGACGCGGCTTCAGTGGGACATGAAATTCATGGGTATCTGGCACCCACTTATAGAGATTAAGAAGTCTGTCCTCTTATGGCAAATTCTTCATCGAGGAATTTGGACTAACCATAAGGCAAGCAAAATTTGTGGGATCCCTCCGTGGTGCAAACGCTGCCACCGTGCAATCAAAGATGTCCCACACATATTCCTTACTTGCCCCAACTCCTACAGAATCTGGCAGACGGTTGGACTGAAAATCAGAGTTCAGAAACAGCTTAGTTGGAAACAAGTCCTTTTGGGAGAAGCGATCGGATGCTCTGCGGCTCTCTGGAACGCAATCAGAGGGGAAGTCCTGTGGAAAATTTGGCGGGAGCGGTGTGCTCTCAATTTCGGCGACCCCCCCAGGGAGTGGTCGATTGAAAAATCTCTATTCCTCCTTGGCAAAAGGATTGTCAACAGTAAGAAATCCCCCCCCCTTCAGGCACCATCAAGTCCTCCTTTTGATCAACAACAAGCTCAAACCCAAGTGGATCCCGCATGAGGGCGACGAGAGGGTGATCAACCTTCTTTGTAATGCAACCTAGGAACCAACCAAGCTTCCCCTGCTTTGTGGGATTTGGGGGGTCCCGTGGGCACTAGTCCCCTTCTATTGTACCTTTGTTTCTTAATTTAATTCAAGTCCGGGAGAGTAGGCTATTGCCGAACTTCCTTTATATTAAAAAAACAATTTTCAAGGGAAGAGCAAATCAAGGGAAAACATCCGACAATGCACAGCTACATAAGCCATTGCAGATTTCACTACCCAAGCTTCCGCTCAGCATGTTGCATAGTCGGTGTAGGTTAAAATGTAGCAATTATTGGTAGCAATAGTTGGAGGGATTATGGGGCTAATGAAATGAAGACCCCGCTTTTGAAAAGGTTCTAAAGACATAATGGGCTATGGAGTGAAATGGGAATGCAGAGAAGTTTGGCCACAGCGTTAGCAAGGGTCACAATATCCAACATATTGTAGAGTGTTGTGTTGCATGGAAGGCCACCACAAGCCACTCTACAAAAACTTCTTATTGGTTAAATCAATAGAAAAATGTCCACTAGTGGGGTGAGAATGAGCAAGGGTGAATATCGAAGGAACTGCATGGGTGGGCACACATTGAAGCCATAAGCCAGATGGATCATAGTAATAAAGGTGACCTAGAATGAGGTGAAACGACTATACAATGCAAATTTTCTGATGAGGACTGGTAGGAAGAGTTGATCCTACTTTTGCTTCTATGGATAATGACATTAGGATTCCCCATTGCATGGATGCTCCTATTTTTTATGATGTTAGAATTGGTCATGATAAGTATTATGTTTATGATGTATCTTCTGCATGTTTTTTTTATGATGATTATGTAAACCCTACATTTGATAAGCATGTTGTAAATAATCACTCTAACCTTGATGTATATTTGGATGATACGTTGGATTATTCTCAGGTTTTGGTAAGTGCTAATGATGTAAATGAAGTCACATATGTTAGTGGTGATGTTTTTATCTTGACTGGGAGTTATGCTAAACCATTTTTGTCATTTTATGAGTATTTTGCACTATTGTATCAATGCAACCTAACACTCTTGTGTTACGAAGTTTACTTAACTTATGGTTGGAAGGGATCCCATAAGTGTACGTTTTGTGTGCCTAATGATGAGATTGTGGCTTTGGGGTGTGCCTGTTTTGATGAGATGTATTTTGGTTGGGATTGTGCATTTGGAAAGTGTGTTTCTTATGATGTGATGCATGTAATTGCTAGCTCTCATTCATTATTTGTATGTTATCCCATTGTTATCATATGGAGGAAGGAATTTCTTTTCATTTATTCATGTGGCTATACTATTCATGTTTTGTAGAAGTTTACAATTCTTCCAAATTTTTAAGGAATATCATCATGAAGTTTGGACTTGGAGGATTGTAATCAATAGACATAAATATAAGCAAGTGGAAATGAGGTTCAAAGTTAGGACACGAGAATTGAAGACTATGGGATCATTATGGAGATAAGTTTGGAAAAATTGATTATGCAAAGACTATTATATTTATATAGACCTCCATGGTCTACCATTGGTCTACCTGAATTTGCTCAAGGACCCTAGCTAGGTCAAGGAACAAAGCTAGCGGGAGCCAAGGATCTATCACGAGTTTTCAAGGTTATTCCATCTCCTCAGAGTGGGCATATGACGAGTGTTTGGACCTTAGAGAAGACTCTAGATGTGCCAAGTTCAAGGGCTATTTAAGCTTGGGAACTGAGTGGCATGTAGCTAATTGCAATCTCTCATTTGGTATCCGAGCTTGAGTGAGAGAAGAGGAAATTCTTTGGGAGAGAGCCATCGCATCATATGCTTGAGAAGATTTTGGGAGAAAATTTGTTTCCATGTAGTTTTGGGGAGATTTTCAAAGCTCAACCACAAGAAGAATTTTGGTGTGAGGAGAAAGGAGGTCAATTGGGGGATGCTTGGGGTCTTGTTGAAAATCTTGGAGCTCAACCAAAAAGAATATGAAGCCAAGTTGGGTGGCATTGCATGACAATAAAACCGACTCCAACATGTGCATCATCCCGATTTTCACGGGCTGCTACAGTTTGAGACCAGTGAGCAGAAAAATCAACATAACTCAAAATGTAGGAATCCAATGATTATGAACATTTGTATGATTATACAAGATAGTAAGCTGAATCCAACAAGCTTTAAATCACTGAATTTGTATAAGTAACCACTGAGAAACACTTCTGACAAGATGAGTAAAAAAGTCGGGTACCTGATAGAGAAGTGAAAATGCACAGACACTGTTGACCTCAATTGAACATAACTGACGATTGCAACATCCAAATGACATGAAAATTTGTCAGCATATAGTAGAATTATAGAGCTAACTTTACCAAGTTAAATCACTGAACATGATGCACCAAGCTCAGAGAAAACATCTCTGCAAGCTGACTGAGAAAAACTGAGAGTAATGGCAGTGAGTAGTACACTTCACAAGAACATGGAAAGATGAACTCAAATAATCATGAAAATAAAAGTATATTGCTTGTACAATACAATGACTTACTGATACATATGTGTGCCTTGTAATCACACCTTAATATGGCATAAAGCTCAGCTCTTGGAGGTCTTCACATAGGTCTCTCTAACCACGACTAAAATTGCCATCTATTTATAGTTGAGTTTGGGAGGTTAACTTCCCTCAATCACTCTCCAATCAATCAATGATTGATTTGATTCTCTACCTACCACAAATCACAAATTCGTGGCTCCTCTTTCCATTCTTGATCAAGTGGACTCAACCACTTAAGATTCTTTCACTTTTACATTAAGTAAACTCTTCAAAAGTTACAAGAGGTAGTTCACAAGTGAACTTTACATAGTCTTCATTTTAAAGCTTTTTCTATGAATTTGTGGGACTCAAGCCAATACTTAGGCTTCTCATAGACTTGCTCCAACAGCTCCCCCTCAATCCAAGTATGCTTGAGGTCTTCAAGCTTCCAAGATTACCTGCAAACCAATCATAGCCTTGAATTTGCAAAGCTTTGTACCATCCAATGCTTTGGTTAGAATATCTGCACATTTTTTATGAGTGGACACATATGATATTTGAATCTCTTTGCTTAGAACCTTTTCTCGTACATAGTGATAATGAACTTCAATATGTTTAGTCCTTGCATGAAAAATAGGATTAGCAGCCAAATGAATAGAACTCATATTGTCACCAAAAATAGTTGGAGTTCCAAACTCCAATCCAAGATCTTTGAATAATGTCTTCATCCACATAGCTTCTTGTGTAGCTATGGCAAGACCTCTATATTCAGCTTCAGTAGAAGAGAGAGCAATTGTGGGTTTCTTCTTGGATGACCATGAAATAAGCTTTGAACCTGCAAAGGTAAGATAACATGAAGTGCTCCTTCTATCTTCCTTGGAGCCAGCCCAATCTGCATCAAAAAATAGCTTCAAACCTAAATCAGATACATAAGGATAATAAATTCCTTCATTTATGGTTCCTTTGAGATACTTGAGAATCCTTTTGGCAGCATCCATATGTGGTTTCCTTGGTGTGTGCATAAATTGACTTAGCACACTCACACTGTAACATATATCTACTCTTGTCAATGTGGCATAGTTGAGACTACCCACTAGACTTTGATATGATGTGATGTCCTCTATGAGTTCACCTTCATGTGAGCTCAATTTGTGATTGACCTCCATTGGAGTACCTGCAATCTTACAATCTTGCATCTTGAATTTTGCCAACATGTCCTTAATGTACTTCCTTTGAGTGAGAAACAAACCATGATCTTTGTAGACAACTTCCAAACCTACGAAGTAGGTAAGTGAACCCAAATCACTTATCTTGAACTCTTCTCTCATTTGATCTTTGATCTTCTTCATACCATCTGCATCATTTCCTGTCAATATAATATCATCTACATATACACATAGGTAGATGACCTCAGAATTAATCTTTTTAATAAAGAGTGAAGGATCTACCTTGCTTGGTTGAAATCCTTTGTCCTGAAAGAATGAAACAAGCCTGAAATTCCAAGCTCTTGGAGCTTGCTTGAGACCATACAATGCTTTGTTAAGTTTACACACATAATCAGGATAAACTTGGTTCTCAAAACCAGGTGGTTGTGCCATATATACCTCTTCTGTTATCCAACCATTCAAGAATGCATTCTTTACATCTATTTGAAGTATCTTCCAATTCTTGGAAGAGGCAATACTAAGCAAAACCCTAATAGTAGGCATCTTTGCCACAGGAGAGAAGGTCTCCTCATAATCAATTCCTTGAGTTTGTGCAAAGCCTTTTGCTACAAGCCTTGCCTTATACCTGTTAATTGAACCATCAGAATTCTTCTTGAGTTTATAGACCCATCTTGAGCCTATTACCTTCATGGATGAAGTCTTGGGCACCAAATCCCAAGTGTTGTTTTCCTCAAGTGCTTCAATCTCTTCCTTCATTGCATGCTTCCATTCTGATTTTGCTTTGGCCTCTTCAAATGATGATGGCTCCTCTTGGTTTATATCCTGTGCTATGTAGATAGAGTGTTGAGTTACTAATGAGGTGTCAAACCCATACCTTTCTGGTTTTTTCTTTTCCCTCATAGATCTTCTTAGGCCATGATGTGATGATTCTGCCTCATGTCCAAGTTCGTGCAATTTTGCTTTACCTTTAGACTTCCATGCTTTGATCTTTTCCATCTGAGATTCTTCATCATCCTCTGAGGTGTCTTGTTCTTCAATCTTCGGTTGTTCTCTACCAAGCTTTGGAAAATCTTCTTCAAGATTATATGGTAAATTGACCTTCCTGCATGAAGACTTCATCAGTAGAAATCAATTGTTCCTTCAAATCTTTGATCTTTGTGAAAAAACTATCCATGGAATCTCCTTCATTCATGTGCTCACTCTCCAACTGTTTTTGGAGGTAAGCAACACTAGCCTCATTCCTTGCTTGGTATAAAGTAGTAAGTATATCCCAAGCATCCTTAGATGTTCTACATGTTCTACAAGAGCAAATGTGAGGAATAATGGCACGTTTGACAGATAAGGCTATCAATGCATGTGCTAGAGCATCTCTGCCATCCCAATAAATTTTCTCTATAGTAGGTGCAGCAGGAGCTTTAACATGAACAGGAAGATGAAGAATACCACCATCTTCAATGTCATCTGCATCACCTTCAACAACTATGTTTGCAGGTGAAATAGGATGTTTTTCAACACCCTGCACAATTTCCACGGTCCTTTTGCAACCAATACATGACACATCATATAATCCTACAATGGGTAATTGGTACCATCCAACTTATCCTCAACAACCAACATATAGAATACATCACTGCTTTCAACCATGGCCACTAACTAAAATACCATGATGCAAAAAAATGATTGTATCTAAAAATTTTGAACGGAACTATGAAGCGCTTATACTGGCGAACCAAAACCTATATATATTTTTGGCACAAAAAGACAAAATTGCCTACACAAGCACTGCAATAGTTCATTTGAAGGCCAAAGTGAGCTCAGATCATGATTTTGGCACCACATAGCAAAGCTATTTTGATCTCCTAATCACCTTGATTATGCTCACAAAAAATTTTACGATTCTGAGACTATGACTGGAGGGGTGTCAACAACACCTTAGATCAAGCCACAACCTGCTTTGATACCAATTGTTGGAGTTCGAGGTCTACGAAAGCACACATATAACACAAGGAAGAAGAAGAAGCTTGGAGCACAACACACAATACTGAATGTATTACCACTAGAATGTACGAAGATAAGTAACCCATAAGGGTTATAGGCATATATACAAGGGGGGGGGACCTCTTAAATAGGGAACAAGTGCCCCAATGGTCCTAGTGTGTTCAAACACATCACTACCTAAATATATCAACACATAGCTTTATAAATGGATGATTTTAAGAGAATGGATGAATATATGCATTGATAACAATGCATTAACTAATGTTTGGGCATTAAATAAAAATAAAAGCATTAAAGAATATGCATTAAGAATCAAACCACACTCAAAATGATTAGTTCATGGAGTTCATGATCTAGTTTCTTTCATGCATAACTTGACATTAGTGGATGCAATGCATGATTTGATTTTGCTAAAAACATCCTTTTGCTTGATGATTTATTACAAAGGATTTCATTGATTACGATGGATTTCATATGAAAGAGAGAGCTTGAGCTCGTATGCACAGCATAGATATGAACATTGGATCGCTCTTCGATTAGATGCATGCAAAATGATGATCGAAGTGCGATCCAATGTTTTTTTTTTTGTTCAAAAGCAACCATCACGTAAGTGATGTGCAAATGTCATATAGGGGATGTTTTAAACCATTGCATCTATGATGTTTTTAAACATCACATATGCGATGCTTTTTACCGTTGCATATGTGACACTATCTAGTGTTGCATATGTGAAGATCTTAAAGTGTCACATATGTGACTCTCACATTAGTGACACCTCAATTAACATCGCTAATTGAAGCGATATTAAACATCACTTCAATTAAACAATGGAGCATGCTCAATGCTTAGTGCAACGAAATGTGCAATCTTGTAGCGACAAAAGTGTGTCACATCAATTGTCAATATACCTTTGTATTCCTTGTAGTGATCCCATGATGATGGCAAGGTCCATAGAAACAAGACTCTTTCATTTCACCATCCATCTCCATCTTCTATTCTTGTAACTAAAATAAATATTGAACTCACTTAGATGAGAAAAACACTATTTATGTCCTTCATGCGAAGTTCATATAACGTTCTTATCATATTCACTTTATTTGACACCATTTCTTTTTAAAAAATGTTGCATAACTACTTCCAAAGCTCCTCTACACTTTTATAGTCCAATATTGTAAAGTAAACATTATGTGCTAGGTGCAATCTTATGGTAGACCTAGCCATTTCAACCAAATCATCCCAATCAGTCATCATCCATATGAGTAGACTTCTTTAAGATTCCATTTATTGGCTTCCACTATCTCCTCTGAATCACCACATCTTTGATGTGATTCTTCCTTAGCACAAAGTTTGCGCCATCAAGTTTTGTATCTCAAAATGATCTTTACCCTACAAATTATAGCTCTTCTTGGGAACACTCATAGTATACCTTGATCCACCAGATGTGTTTGAGATCTTTGTTGCCATGATGATGGAGAATTTACTAGAATTACAATTAATCTAGAATAATACAAAAACCACTAGGGCTAAAAAAAGGTGACCAAGTGTCAAATTTTGGGAGAAATTTGATAAAGTCACCCTAGAACAACATATCAATGAATAGCAATGACCTACCAAAAAGATTATGTGAGAATGTATGTGCTCACTCAAGGATTAAAGCCCACCACTATATAGTTGAAAATCTAAAATTAGGAAAAAAATGTATCAGAGTCTCCTCTACAAAATGAGCATATAAACAATGTAAAAAAAATCATAAAGTTGGTAATACTTACATGGACGTGCATAGTGAATCACTGACTCCATTGCATATAACCACTTAACCATAAGAAGCCAACTAGGCTTATCCAACATTTATGAACATCTAGCATACATCTTCTATGACAAGGTTCAGTAATTCTTCCACCTACATCATCGAAGAGACCTTGACATTTGAGTGTCTCTCAATTAAGAAAATCTAACCACGACCATCTTTATCAGCATCAATGCCTTTATGTAAAAACATAATCACTATATCAATGACCACATGGGCATACATAAGTGGTATCCATGGAAGCATATAGTGTGTATATGCTCAATATATCTGATAAAATGGCACCGAAAGGCTCAATTTATAGCCTAAGTACTAATCAACAACATCTATAAATGTTTGTTAATTCCATTTTCTATACCCAAAAAACATACATAAACTTATGGCTACTCCTCCCACCATAACTGAAAGCCTTGCAAGAAACCTCTACGAAGACTCAAGAACTGAAAATTTAGCAATAAGAACAAATTTACTTTATCAATGGGACACAATATAAAGTCCCTATAGTGCCAAGATTGATCTTTGGACCAATCTTTCCACCTCTGTAGTCCAAACTATCCCAAAACTGCAAACTTAGCTTCTAATTTTCCCCACTTTTGCACCCACAAAATGAACACGGAGAGCCCTAGAAGACACTTTCAAAGATCCAATAATATTAAATTTATCTTAAATCCTATGTAGAGGAATTTCTTATATGTCTTGTGCTCAAGGTGGGTTCTTTTACTCAGTGTAGTATGCACTATGTGTGGGCTTTGCACAAAACAACAAAGATATGATAAGATGAGACAACTTCAAAGTTAAATCACAAAAAATAAGAGGCATGAAGGCATTACTTCATTAAAATCATGCATGGAAGGGGTACAAGATAACCATACAGGATTAGGAAAGAGAACAACGGTTACAAATGGTAGCTTCAAATGCATTGTTGAAGCACAAGAATCCCTCTAAACTCCCCCTTTGTGACAAAACCAAAGACTCTAGTCCAAGGCTTGGGCTACTCAAGCTAGGCTAAATCCATTGTTAACCTCTCATTCTTGATATATTTTGGTAGTGATGTGTGTGATCACACTGACTATTGGGCCACTTTTTCACTCTTTAGGAGGTTTTTCCCCCATCTTGTATATACACACATAACCCTAATGGGTTACTTATCTTTGTATATTCGCTTGGTAATACATTTAGTATTGTGTGTTGTGCTCCAAGATTCTTCTTCTTCCTTGTGTTTTTTGTGTGCTTCCATAGTCCTTAAACTCCAACAATTGGTATCAAAGCAGGTATTTGCTTCATCTAGGGCATTGTTGACACCCCTCCAATCACAATCTCAAAATCACATGAAAATTGGTGAGCATACTCAAGTTGATTAAGAGTTCAAAATAGCTTTGTTTTGTGGTGTCAAAATTTTGATATGAGCTCGCTTCAGCCTCCAAACACACTATCACTGTTCATATGTAGAAAATTCTTTCTTTCTGTGCAAAACATATATACAGGTTTTGGTTTGCCAAGACAAGCACCTAAAAGTCTTCTACATGTTTAGCAGAACTCGATAGGGTAATTTTATTCAACTTTTTGAGATACACTCATTTTTTGCATCAGTGTATTTTAATCAATGGCCATGGCTAAAAGCAGTGAGGTGGTGTAGTTGGCATTGAAGATGATGATCTTTAGGTTCCTCTTCATGTTGTGGTTCCTCCAGCACCTATTACAGAGAAACTTCGTTGAAATGGCAGAGATGCTCATGCACATGCATCGATAGCTTTGTCTATCAAACATGCCATTATCCCTCATATTTGCTCTTGCAAAACAAAAAAGGATTCTTGGGATAAACTTACCATTTTGTACCAGGCAAGAAATGAGGCTCTTGTTGCTTACCTCTGAAACCAATTGGAGAGTGCGCATATGAATGAAGAAGATTCTATGGATAGTTTTTTGACAAAGATCAAAGATTTGAAGGAGCAGTTTAATTCTATTGATGAAGTCTTACAAGATAACTCACTTGTGTAGACTATTCTTAATAGTCCTCTAGATTCATATCAATTTTTTTCTTTTACTCTTCAATTGATGATGAAAGGCAATCCAAATGCCTTAACATTTGAGGATTTAGTCTCTATTTTGTAGCAAGACGATCAGTCTAGGTAGAACAAATCTATTATGCATATAGCATATCAAGCTTTCTTAGCTAATCAAAAGGGCAAATGTAAATGGAGCTCATCTACTAGTAAGTAGAAATCTATTAATTTTGCGCAGTTGAAAAAGGAATACAAAGACGAGAAGAAAACAGAAAAGCAAAAATTGTTTTGCAAATATTGTAAAGGAAATGATCATGCAAAGAGTTGTCCAAAACTCGCTACAATTATGATAATGATTCTCCTACTAATAATGCTATACCTAGTACACATCACGTACATGCAGTTTATCAATTAGAAATCCATGTTTCTCAAAATCCTCTACCTCTTTGTTTATAGACTAAAACGGTTGGAGATTATCCATTGCCAACTCGTGATCGTCCTCTAGTACAAACATATGGTAGAAGAAGATATGGAGGATTGCATAGACAACCACTTCCTTTAGATGGAGGGGTTTTTAACTTTTTGGGTAATCGTTATATGATTTTTCCCTCCATTATCACTGATGCTGGTCATGGTCTCTTTATTGCAGGGGATTTATAAGTGCCTCCAAAATTTGAAGTCATTGTTATGTCATTTTGTGGTCCTATGTATAGATGGGGAGATTGGCATCGACTTACACATTATGTTCAAAGCATGAGCACTTATGGATTATGCATGAATGAAGCTTCTCTTGCTAGTAGATGTATTACACATACAGAAAATGAAAGATTATATGTTGATGGAAGACCCTACATGCATGGAAATATAGCAAGTTTAATAAATAGTACTCGATGATATAATAGTTCAACGACTAATTGCACATTTAAGGAGCATGAAAATAGTCATGAATCACAATACATGAGTAGAGATCAAGCAAGATACATAGTTGTCACTGCTATTAATTCATTATGTGTTGGTGATGAATTATTAGTGAATTATGGATGGTGTAGGCCCCCAAAAGCACCTTTTAGCTAGAGAGCAATGAAAAATTTCTATCCACCTATCATGTTGCAATGAAAACTCTAATTGATTGAAACTATTTTTAAATTATCTTAAATATTCAAATTTTTTATTTATGTTTATTTTTCATTCATTTATGGAATACTAATGATTTGGATTCATGTATGTAGATTCCAATGTATGATATTGATGATCTTCCTCCACTGTATATATGTATGTGTGTATATGCATATGTAGGTATGTATGTGTGTGTATGTATGTGTGTGATATGCATGTGTGTATGTATGTATGTATGTATGTATGCATGTATGCATGTATGCATGTATGCATGTATGCATGTATGCATGTATGCATGTATGTATGTGAATGTATGTCAGTGTATGTGTGTGTGTATATGTGTATGTAGGTGTGTATGTGTGTGTATGGATGTGTGTATGTATGTATGCATGTATGTATGTATGTATGTATGTATGTATGTATGTATGTATGTATGTATGTATGTATGTATGTATGTATGTATGCATGTATGTATGTATGTAGGTGTGTATGTTTGTGTATGCATGTGTGTATGTATATGTGTATGTAGGTGTGTATGTGTTAGTATGTGTGTGTATGTGTGTGTATGTATGTGTGTATGTATGTGTGTATGCATGTGTGTATGTATGTATGTGTGTGTATGCATGTGTGTATGCATGTGTGTATGCATGTGTGTATGTATGTGTGTGTATGTGTATGTGTTTGCATGTATATGTGAATGTATGTGTATCTCTGTGTATGTGTATGTGTTTATGCATGTGTATGTATATGTGTATGTGAGTTTGTGTGTGTGTATATGTGTATGTAGATGTGTATGTGTGTTTATGCATGTGTGTATGTATGTATGTGTGTTTGTATGTATATGTAAATGTATGTGTATGTGTATACATGTGTTTATGCATGTGCATGTATATTTGTATGTGAGTATGTGTGTGTATATGTTTATGTAGGTGTGTATGTGTGTGTATGCATGTGTGTATGTATGTATGTATGTATGTATGTAGGTGTGTATGTGTGTGTATGCATGTATGTATGTACATGCATGTGTGTATGTGTGTATGTATATGTGTGTATGTATATGTGTGTATGTGTGTATGTGTGTATGTGTGTATGTGTGTGTGTGTGTATGTGTGTATGTGTGTATGTGTGTGTATGTGTATGTGTGTATGTGTGTAGGTGTGTATGTGTGTATGTGTGTATGTGTGTATGTGTGTATGTGTGTATGTGTGTATGTGTGTATGTGTGTATGTGTGTATGTGTGTATGTGTGTATGTGTGTATGTGTGTATGTGTGTATGTGTGTATGTGTGTATGTGTGTATGTGTGTATGTGTGTATGTGTGTATGTGTGTATGTGTGTATGTGTGTATGTGTGTATGTGTGTATGTGTGTATGTGTGTATGTGTGTATGTGTGTATGTGTGTATGTGTGTATGTGTGTATATGTGTATGTGTGTATGTGTGTGTGTTTCTATGTGTGTCTATGTATATGTGCATGTGTATGTATACATGTGTGTGTGTATTATTCATGTGTATGTATAGTGTGTATATATGTGTGTGT
>CM035442.1:81870380-81930380 GCA_020310875.1 Ceratopteris richardii
AGGCCTCGAGTTGTTTGGTGCCCGGCTGTTGTGATGGTTGGGGAGTTTCTAGGAGTGTTTGGTGGGCATGTTCGAGCGTGGTGTAATGTTGGTTGAGTTCTGCATTTTCTTCCTCGATCGCTATGAGGCGGCTCTGAAGTTTCTGATTGGTAGTGATCACTTGATGATAACGATCGTCGAGAGCTCGATACTCGTTCTGAAGTTGATAGACACAGTGATTTAAAGCTAGAAATATACTATTTACATTAAATGATGCAGGGAGAGATGAAGATGCAGGGGGAATGGGGACGGGAAAGGGAGTTGTGAATGATGTGGAGTCAAGTGGAGATGTGGGTGGAGGGGGTATGGGGGACGGAGGTTGCATGGGGGAAGGGAGTGGTGCTGTGGCAGGAGATGTTTCCATAGTGTCAAATGTTTGAGTGACCGTGTAGATGGGAACCGTGGGTGGGGTGGATGTGACGTTAGTGAAGAGAGTGGTGAAGGTGGGCATAGTGACTCCGCCGAATTGGATTCCCAGAGAGAGTGGAATTCCCATGAAGATTGTGGTGATAGTGGACGTGGTGGCGATAGTGTCACGTGGTGGAGTGAGTTGTGTAGTGAGAGGTGGGGAGGGTGGTGCCAGTGGTGCTTCCTGATGTTCGTCTGTTTGCGTTGTATCTCCTGGTGTTGATATGTTGATATGAATTTGTTTCCCGGATCTCATGGGACGGGCGCGAACTCCTTTCTCAAATCGGTGAATGTAGGCCATTGCCTCATGAATGGCCTCATCCAATCCTACTGCATCTGCATGTAGGTTGATGGACTCGATGAACATATCATCCACACCTTCCTCTGCCAACAATTGGTTCATGAGTTTCTTGCCTGCTTCAAGTGACATTTTATGTTGTTCTTGAACTAGCTGCATGGTTCGATATAGTCTTTTTATTTGTGCCGAATACGCGGGGGCACTTGCTAACTCTGAAAGTTCATCATACTCTTGTTCTTCGTATGCTCCTTCCTCTTGTTCGGTCTCTTGTTCGTCTACGTCGACTTCTACCACTTGTGGTTGGGTGGGGGCTGACGTTGTTGTATGGGTTTGTGGTTCCTGAGCTCGCTCTGTTTCCGTTTCGAGATTAGAGTCGTAGATTAGCCTAGCCACTTCTTCATCAGTGAGATCATTGAGAGTAAAGCCCTGTGGAAATTCCAAGTCCGATGGGACGGGTGGAAACACCAGATTGGGTCCCTCTATACTTGGTCTTGGTAGCCGAATGGTGAATGGTCTAATGCGTCGTGTCTGGGGAGGGGTAATTTCTGGTGTAGTGGTGGCTCCCCTTGGTTGAGCGCAGGGTAATTGGACTCCCCCTCTCATCTTCTTTGATGGAGGACCTGCCGCTGAGAGCCTTCTCTGGAATTCCTGGGCCCGGGACCATACGAGTGCCCGCTGAATAGGCACGTCATAGGCTAGACATCGATAGATTATCTTGGTCAGAGCACAACATCCGTGGAGCACATTTTTCTGCTTCTTGTTCCACCGTTGATGGGCTAGGTGAATCTGATCTATGATCCAATGTGGTACATTGATAGGGAGGTTTTCTGTCTCTGCTAAATACAAGCTAAACCATATCTTCTTTGGGGGCATGGTGAATCTTTCCTGGGCAGGGAAAGCAAAATGCTGCATGACGGTCCGTAGGTGAAGAGCGATGGTCGGTGTCATTGCTACCATATCCTTCAGCTTATTGAGATCTTTATGTTTCATTCTGCCTGGAACCATTGTTTCCTTTTCAGTAGGAATGTGCATACCATACATGCCCAATGCTTCTCGTACCAGATTGAGGGTCACTTTGAATCTTTTAAGTTCGTGGCCCGACAATAGTGAGGGTAACACAAAAGTGCTGTCGCCTCCCTTGGCCCTGCTAGGAGTGATGGTACTGATAAGATAAGAACAACGTAAGAAATCTGGCTTCGGTAAGTGCGCCCTGAAATAACTTTCCAGGCCAGCTTTGGTCCATACTGAACGCATTACTTCGGCATTCTGATAGCTCTCAAATTCGCGCGTGAAAAAATGGTAGCGTCCCCATTTACCATTAAACTCCAATTCAGCTTCCCAAAAATAGATTCCATCACCCAATGGTCCTGCAACATCACTGAACCAATGAGCGTGTCTGCCCACTTGAGAGGTGTGCCCCTGGGGAGGATCCTGAACTGGGAGTACATGCACAGCTTGAAGTTCTTGCGGTCTTTCGGTGAGATGTGGTTCGAGGAGGAGTGTTTCTATATCCACAATCTGTGCGCTGGATCCGGCGTGAGAACTGGCACCTCCGGCTTCTGCCATGGCCCTGCTTGCTTGTTGGTTCTGTGAGAATATAGAACCATGTGTTAACATTGTAATGGACAGAATAAACCCGTCGTTGCCTCGTTACAACATTAATATGAGGTAGATGATGAGTCAGTGGTCAATGAGTGCACG
Source organism: Ceratopteris richardii (assembly GCA_020310875.1). Taxonomy (NCBI): domain Eukaryota; kingdom Viridiplantae; phylum Streptophyta; class Polypodiopsida; order Polypodiales; family Pteridaceae; genus Ceratopteris; species Ceratopteris richardii. Next base: position 81,872,827 of record CM035442.1, read on the forward strand.
ATGACAGTGTGTGTAGTTAATGCCTGGATAGTCCTAGGAGCTAGATGGAAAGATGCACAGTCTGACTAGTGCAGTTAGTAAGTGGAGATGAATTCACAGATTGGGGTCGGGGGGTTTATTACAAGTCTTAGGTTGCCAAACACCATGGATGGCTTTTGGTCTTGGTTTTGTGGAGATTCGGGAGGGTTGCATGAGTAATTCTGTTGGGAGTTGTTGTGTCATTGGGACCCATTTACGAGTGAGTCTGTGCATGCTTCTAGGTGGCAGCGTGTTTGAGTGTATCAGACAAGAGTGGGTGGCGGCTGCTTGAGCGAGTGAACCCTATCGTGTATGATGTGAATTGTGTGGGGTTAGTTGAGCCTGCAAGCAAGCCTTAGGCACCCAAATTTGTCTTGATTGTGGGTCAGCCTTCATCGACTTCTTGGGTACCCAAATGGATTTCACTTTCTCAACAGAGGTTTTAGGAGTCCTCTTATTAGCATCAAGTCGTTGATTACTAATAGGAAGTTGAGACCGTTGTCGCGACTTAGTTACGGTTGGCAGCTCGTCTTTCTGCACCCACATTTGTTTCATCGGCTGAGTTGTTCTGCTTCACACGTTCTTTTGGTCTCTCGCCTGGAGAGTCTTCAATGATTGATCTGCCCTTAGTTGTTGCCTCCTTCTGGCCTTTGGAAAAGAAGGGAGTTCCATTGTGGTTCTGACTCCTTCTTTGAGATCTTCGTTCTTCTGTATCACATAGCCTTGGACAAGAACAGCATGGTCAACTTCATGTGTACCCCTGGAGGGACCAGGAGTCTGTGCCTTTCCTAGTTCCTTGAGTGCTCCATTATTTAACTCAATTGTAATTCTAGTTTGATTCACCCATACCTGAAGAAGTCCACTTCTTAGGTTTAAGTTGACTGCTTGGTCATAGATCCAGTCTTGACCCAAGACAAGGGGTTCAGTGAGGTCCTCATCTTGACATACTAGTACTTTAACTGTCATTGCCTCATCATGAATATAGAGGGGAAGTTCCACCTCGCCCATGCAAGGGGTTTCCACGCCTCCCAATCCTATGAGATATGCTTCCACAGGATTGACAGTTAATTGCAACTCTTGACAGTAAGACAATTTAACAGCACTAGTGGCTGCACTTGAGTCAATCAAGGCTCTTACAATCCTTGCACTCTTTCCTTGTCCTATATCTAAGGTTATGAAAGGACGCCGATCAGTTATCCTATGTGAGCTAACACCTGAAACTTCACACATAGCCACGTCATATCCTTGATCTGCATATGCATCTTGCCTAGGGTGCTCTCTACCTTGTCTTCTTAATTTCATTCTCCGTATGCGCTCTAGGGCTTCTGCTTGAGCTTCTTCTCGAATTCGCTTTTCTTCCTCTTTGCGTTTCTTAGCAGTATTGAGTCGACTTAGCATTTCCTCTGTGAGAGGTTCCTGATACAACTTGACTCTGCATCCGCTGATATAACTTGGGAGAACATCGCCCTCTAATGTGGCTAGTTGCACTGCTCCACTTGTTGAGATTCTGTTAATGATCATGGGTCCGTAGCCTCTCTTCTCCAGTTTCCTCGCATGTTGCTTCAATGTGTAGACTAAAACTAAGTCGCCTGCCTTTAAACCTTTATCCTTAACGTGGGCATCAAAGTATGCCTTCTGTCGTTTCTTTGCTGCATATAACCCTGCAGCTGCCCTCAGTCTTGTTTCTCCTAATCGTTCAAGGTCAAAAAGTCTAGAGGATAGTTCATGACCCGTCCATTCGTGCTCTTGTGCTACTTTCAATGTGGGTATTAAGAAGTCCAAAGGTAGCACGGCATTTTGGCCAAATACCATCTGAAAGGGGGTGGCTTGGAGTACCGTTTTGTAGGCGACTCGGTATGCCCAAACAGCATGGTGTAGCTGTTTGTCCCAATCAGAGCGTTTATTGTTCACTAATTTTGTTAGTACATTGCATAAGATCTTGTTGGTGCTCTCAGCTTGGCCATTTGCTTGAGGGTGATAGGGGGCAGACTTCTTATGCACTACCAAGAATTCTTGGAGTAGATTTTCAATAACTTCATTCAAGAAGTGAGTGCCTCTATCACTAACTAGCTCTATAGGTAGCCCGTATCTAGTGAACACATTCTCAAATAAAAACTTGGCTGTTGTTTGAGCATCGTTCTTCGTTGTGGCTTTTACCTCTACCCATTTTGTTAGATAGTCTGTCGCAACAATGATATATTCTGCATGGGAACCCTTAGCTGGGGGATTAATAGGACCTACGAAGTCTATTCCCCACTTAGAGAATGCACGACCACCCATCATAGGTTTCAGTGGCATCTCATCTTTACGTATAGGATATTGAGTTCTCTGACAGACATCACAGCGTTTCACATAGGTATGTGCATCCATGTGAAAGGTCGACCACCAGAAGCCCGCAAATAGTATTGCCTTGATCACCCGATCTGGTCCAAAGTGTCCTCCTGCTACACCTTGGTGAGCCGTTTCCAAGATCTTAAGATATTCACTCTCATGGACACATAGTCTCCGGTAACCGTCTTTACCACGTTTGTATAGATTATCACCAATAAGTGAGTAATCCTGGGCTTCTTGTTCTAAACTCCTTTTCCTAGCCAGAGTCATGTTTGGAGGGAACGTTTTCGTCCTCAGGAAGGATACTAGTGGTTCACTCCAATCTGGCACTATGGACACTTGATAAAGAGTGGCATGTTCCACAGGTGGTTTAGTGCAGCAGATTGGGCATTCCTTGCACAACTTTTGGACATCAGCTTCCATAGTTGGCCAATGTACTCCTAGTCTCCTTAGGGTCTGTAAGGTTCGTTGCTTTGAATAGTGTTGCTATAATGCACCTACATGTGCTAAATGCAACCATTTAGCGTACTCGTCCTCTTCTACACAACAAGCCAAGATTCCTTGATCTGTGTGCTTGTACATACTTCCTGCCATGATGTGATACTTTTGGGCTTTTACTACCTCCCTATCCTGCGTGTTTATTACTGGATGATTAGGTCCGTATGTTAATACTGGCACTAATGGCTTAGCCCACTGAGGTATTACTTCCAAATTAAACAAGTAAGCATCAGGAAGATCATCTGATACTCCTTGTGGGGCTTCTCCAGATGTGAGCCTAGAGAGATGATCTGCTCTCAAATGAGTCTTCCCTTTCCTTACCACAACCTCAAAATCATATTCCATTAGCAAGAGAAACCATCTTACTAATCTTCCTGTATTGCATGGCTTGTTTACGAGGTATAGCAATGCCTGATGATCAGTAAAAAATTTAAACTTGTTTGCAAGCAAATAGTGTCTAAATTTCTTAACTGCATATATCATGCCTAAGCCTTCTCTCTCAGTAGTGGTATAATTTCATTCAGCTGCATTCAATTGTCTACTAGCGTAGGCAATTGGAAGATCCATATTACCTTCACCAGTAGGTTGTGCGAGTACACACCCAATAGCATAATTGGATGCATCCACATGAACATGGAATGGCTTGTTCCAATCTGGTGTGGTTAAGATTGGTGCTGAACATAATCGCCGTTTAAGCTCATTGAAGGAATTCTCACATTCCTCAGTCCACTCAAAGTTTGTCAGAAGTCCATACATGGGCTTTGCAATGACAGCATACATGTGAATGAACCGGCGGTAGTAACCACAATGTCCCATGAAGGCCTGTACTTCCTTGACGTTCTTTGGCCTAGGTAACTCGGCTATGGCTCTTACTTTCTCTTCACCGGTGGATATGCCATTCTTTGACACTATGTGTCCTAAAATCTTACCTTGCCTGACCATGAAAACGCACTTTTCTGGGTTTAGGCAGACTTGATATTCTCTACATTTGTCAAAGATTTGTCTCAGTTCAGGAATATGGGTTTGTCTGATGTTGGAATGAGCACAAAGGTCATCAACATAGACTTCTAAATTCTTCCTCAGGAACTCTTTAAATACATGGCACATTAGTCTCTGGAAGGTAGCTGGTGCATTGGTAAGCCCAAATGGCATTACACGAAAGGCAAATATACCCCACTCTGTGGCAAAAGCTATCTTATGCTGATCTTCTGGAGCTATGGCTACTTGATTGTAGCCCGAAAATCCATCGAGGAAGCTGTACACTTCCTTGCCTGCTACTCTTTCTAAGAGATGTTCTGTGATGGGAAGCGGATAGTTATCTCGAATTGTGGCTGCATTGACCTTCTTCAAGTTAATGCATACACGCAGCTTGCCATTTTTCTTGGGCACCACTATGATGGGGGATACCCACTCAGTGTGCTCAATTTCATAGATAAATCCAACTTCAACCAGTCTATCTATCTCCTCTTTAATCTTGGCAGCGTAATTATCGTTATATGTATAGGGCTTTTGCTTAGAGGGTTTAGCATCTGAGGTCATGGGGATAGTGTGTGAGCATATGTCAGGGTCAACACCTTTCAAATCCTTGTAACTCCAAGCGAATACATCTCTGTATTCTCTTAGCAAGGCTATTAACGCATGCTCTTCTTCCTCTGTTAGGTCATGGCCAATGTACGTGCATCTCTCCTCTCCTTCTTCTAAGGCCACTACTATTTTCTTGGTGGTTTCTTTGTTATCATAGGCCTCTCCTGATTGTGCCTCTCGTTTAGGCATTCTTATCATAACTCTCCTGTCGTCTATCTCATACTTCTTAAAATTTTCTGGGACCTCAAACAAAGATTCTTCCTCTTCTGGTGAGACTTCTGTTAAATGTTAAAATGGGTTATGGGTTAAACTGATACCGATTAAGCGTTACTTTACGTTCTATTCAAATGCTTCTCTTTCACTTGGTTCCAAATCTTCTAACCGCGATCGTTCTCTTAGCCACGTGGGTTCTTGGGAGTGGTAGGGGTCTGTTAGACAGAGGCCCTGTACTATTTTCCCAACTTTTCACGCACTCATAAATACTTCATCACGTCTTAGCTCAGTGGTTGATTCTGACTACTGACAACTATTCGGCATGCGGAAACTTAGGATTTCTGGACTGAATCTGCTATAGTAATAGAGCAGAGGTCCTGTTCTGACTTATAACTAGTAGAATACTCAACTTCATTAATTGGATACTACTCAATATGCTGCTTCCGTGTGACAGATAGGTATACCGAACAATAATACAACAGACAGCTATAACCGAGATTACGCAAACTTATCGTATACCGACTCAAGCAACAAGTTCCTACCACAGTTGATTCATCACAAACTTACCAATGCTTCTGTTCGCGTACAGACCTTTACCGATACAAGTTCTTCCTGAGATCGGAATCCTCAGTGAAGCGGACTATTGTATCGAATCTGGTCACTTAACCGAAAAAAAAATACTAAAATGCAAATGGTTCACTTCGACCTTACACAGTCTCTCGCAGGATGATAAACCACACTATTCCATAAAGAAAAAGATCCAGAACCGCATATAACTTATCACCAAACAGATTCACAACACAAGACTACCGAATAGAACTCGGCACGACAGGAAGAATAGCAGAATAGTTAGATGCGAATAGAACAGAACAGAACGCAATATTCTCATCAACACCTCATACATGGTCTCAAACAAGATGCTCGCAATTTCCCAAACAGAATCAGTAGAATAGACAGAACAGAACACATACACACACAATGCTATACTTGCAATTTCCAAACACCTCGGTTCGAGACGTAATCAACCCACTCACTACAATACCCAACAGAAGCAGAGGCTTTTCCCAAAAACTGCCGGTCTTTACCGCTTTCCTTTGTGCGCTTTAAATAGAAGTCTGCTACAATGTTTCCGTGAATCCACTTTTTACGGCACCTGTCCGGGTTCATCCGTCCTGGTTCGGCGGCCCTCTAACACTGGCACGCACGGTGGAATCGAACCCGCAGGTGCATTACTGTCTTCAACATCCTTTTTCACTGCCTGTCGGTCCATGCCAGGGTTTGACTCCCCAATCCTTTCTGACCGTACTTGTTCAAGTGGTGGAACAAGTATAGCCAGCCATCTCCTGCGAAAAAGTGTCCAGCTATTTTGAACATGACTATCCAATTGCTGTTTTACTAAGTCTATGTCCACATTTGTCATTAATGTGGCATTTAGTTGTACGCCTTCATCTTTTAATATCTGCCTTTCGAACTCCTGCAAAACTTGTATTCTTGACTGCAAAATTTCATTTTCGGCTTGCAGGTGAGCATTCAGGGTAGAAAAACTTGACATTTCGGCTTGAATTTGTGTTTGGATAGTTTGCTTCCACTGATTAAAGTCTTGGACACACTTTTTTGCGGTGATCAATTCTGCCATTAGATGCTGGTTGTTATTCTGTAACACCTATATTAAAGCTTCTTTTTGTCATCCAATTCTTTTTGCATCTGTGACATTAATGAATTGGACTTAGTCATCGTGGCCAATAATAACTCATTTTTGTGCTGAATCGCTTGTTCTTGTTGCCGTAAATATTGAGAAACCTCTTGGAGTTGGTTTTGCATCCTTATGACAAAATCGGGTTGGGGGTCGTCCGGTGCTTGCTTTGGACTGGCAGTTGGCAAGTTGTCTGCCATTCGTCGTTTAATGGACAGTCGAAACGGCGTCCCTACTGTCTGATTCTGTGCGCTGTTACCTCTGTGGAAGAAAGATGCAGACGAGATGGAGGGTTGAGCTGCTTCCTCAAGCTCTGTGTGGTGTTCTGAATTTATTTGATCATGTTCACCGGGATAAAAAGGGGGGGACTAGTGTAGCTGCTTATCCTTTACAGATTGGACAAAATTAAATATAGCAGCTAAATAGGCTGCTAGTCTGTTGTTGGTGTGGGATCTTCTCTTATCCCCGACAATGATTTGTGCGTAGAGGTGGTTATAGAGCCAATGTGTCCAGCTAACCGGACCTCCTTCTTCGGCATGTAATAGGGGGGGAAAATTTTCTTTCGACATTAAGTCGAATTTTACTAGTAAACAAAGCTTTTCTAAATACCATTTAAATTGTTCTCGTCGGTGATAGGTGGCGTTTTTCAACATGTAATACCGTCGGGGGCCTTCACAGTCGCCAAATTCCTTCCTCAAGTCCTCATTTGAACATTTAAGATATCGGGCACCATCATAGAGTGGTAGTTTAAATACGGCTGAGACGAGCTGGGGCAAAAATCGTACCTGATTGAGAATAAAGCCGCTGGTTTGTCGCATGCTATGTAATTGGTCCTCTGCATCGTCATTAGCAATCCACTGTTGCCATGGTAATTGGGCAAACTGGAGGAGCCCTATCTTTCGTAGCCAGTCTTCATTCTTTTGCGATTTGATGTCGAGCTCGATTTTAAATTCGGTGGAGAATTTATGCTGAATCTTTTCTGATGCAGAAGTTACTGCGTCATCTGCTTCATCTTGTAGGGTAGTATCTGTTGTCGTTACCACATGGGTCTGTGTATGGGTGCGCTTTCTGAGTTGCCAACAGAGAATGTCAGATTCCGACATGCTTGGTTAAGGGTTGCTGAGAAGAATATGCTGGAAGTTGCTAACTGGTGCTGAATCTCGAAGAATACTAATTTAGAAAGCTATGCTCTGTAAACGCATTTTATAAACACCGGAGCTTGAACAGCCATTTGCTATACTGATTGTATGTCAGTAGGACATGGCTCTTCCCTCTCTTGATAATATTTGTATCAGAGTAAAAATCATTATGCCGCGTGTTACACTGTAGATTGGTGCTAGACTAAACAAGACTTTTCATGTGTGAAAATGTCAGAAAACCAAAAGTTGATTATCATATTCATACATTATGAATTTGGATGGGCGAATATACTTATTCTTCGATGAGACCTTCGAGATACATACTCCTAGCCGATCTAAATGTTCGAGCTATCTTTTTCTTAAAATTTTCTAATAGTTGTTTTAGCGTATCAGGCTCTAGAACCTATGCATCTATTCTAGTAGAGCTAAGTGCGATTGCTTCGGTGAGCACATTCTCGGCCTGGGTCTGCACAAAAGCTTCCTGTAGATAGAAATCGTTGGATAGTGCGGCGTCCCTGGAAGTCTTCATTTCGTCCAGTTTGGTCTTCAGCTCTGCAATATACTCCTTCTGGTTGCGCACTTGGTTGTCTAGTCGTTCAAAATGCTGAGTTTGGAAATCCAGAGTTTTCTTGAATGCATCTCGGTCTTTGCGCATCCTGTCGATATCCTTTAAGTATTGGCCTTCCCATACTAGTTGTCGTTTGAGGATAATGTTAACCTCATTTGCGCATTCTTCGGCTCGTCGTAACTGTTCTTGGATTTGTTCGGTTTCTTTCTGTTGATCCTGATTCTTCTGGATGGACTCCTGTAATTGAGTCTTTGTCTCTGCGATCAATTTTTCAAGGGAGGCGTTGATATCTTCATTTTCATGGATGGTGGCCTTCAGGGCTTGGATTTCTTCATGCGCTACGTGTAGGAGTCGATCTTTGGCTGCAAGTTGCTCAAGGGCTGCATCTCGTTGCTCTACTAGGGTCTGTTCTGCCGAGAATTTGGCTTGGAGCTCTGCTAACTGCGTCTGGAGCTGATGGTTCTCAATCTTTGTGGCTTCGATTTCTTCCTGGAGGGGGGTGATGTCAGCTTCCAGGACGTCGACCTTGTATTGATATTCGGCCTTCAGGTTGTCCGTGGCTTCCTTAAACTGTATGGGCAGCTGGTGTGATAACTGCATGAGGAACTGCCCCATGGAGGCTAGTTCCGAAAATACGGTGGGTGGTGGTGGTGGTTGACGAGGCTTAGAGGAGGTATCGGTGAGGAGATTCTGAGAATTTGGCGGAGAGTAGTTAGGGGAGGAAGAGGAGGAGGGTGTAGGTTCAGAATCGGGTCGGCGGGATGGTTCCGGTGGGAGGTCGGGGTTGACAGGTGGGGTAGGCAGAACAGAGTCAGTCGTAGTTACCTTTGCAACGGTCTGTTGTTCGGCTTCTGTATGATTGATGGTCGCAATAAGTTCATCCAATGCTTTTGTGGCGGTTTCCGGTTCATCCTGTTGATGCTCGGATTCCTTTTCGGTGGACAGTATCTCTGTATCTGCTTGGTTTTGCTGGTCCTGTTGCTCTGTCGAAGTGTCGTTGTGTATTGAAGTGGCGGTGTCGTGGTAAGTTTCTTCTTGCTTATCTTCTTCGGCGTCGTGTTTCTTTCCGGCGGATCCTTGGACTTCACTTTCTGAAAAGCTGATCCGAATTCGCTTCGTGCGGAAGAGTTGATTGATCTCTTCGTCGTCTTCTTCAGTTTCCTCGAGTGGTTGTGCTGATTCTTCGTGCCTAAGTGCTGGGCCTGTGGGTGGGGGTTGTGCGGCGAGAATGGTTGGGAAGAGGAAGGAGATGATGTGGGGAAGGCGAGAGCGTGGAGAGGTGCCTTTTTGGAGTTGTTTTACTATAGCGACGGATTCCTTATGGATTCGTTGGAAAAAATAAGAGGCAAAGTTGACAGGTTCATGGGTGGCTAACTCTAGGGCGGAATAGAAGGGGCGAGAGATGCCGTAAGTTCGTTTTTGCAGGTTGAGGATTGCTACGAGGAACTGTAGGGCTGATCGTTTGGGTTCTGGGCGGCAGAGAATGGCATATTCGTTTGATGACGAGCGGGGAAAGAGTTCGGTCATGCGAGCGACAGGGATGCTAGGGCCATTTTCGCGTCCTTGTGGGGTGAGGCGGTAGGCTGCAGAGAAGGCTTGGAAGGTGATGACGGTTCTATATGGGAGGGAAGGGAAGACCCACTGTCGTTCGGTGATGGGGAATTGGGCGATGGCGTGGATGATTTGCGCGGAGAAGGGATGGGCTTCCACTGAGTGCCAGGGCAACTCAGCGAAGTTGGCTAATCCTCTGCAGCGCAGGTATTCGCCGACGTCTGTCGGGATACCATCACGGAAACCAGCGTAGTTGGCTAGCGCTTCCATGGTGTTTACAAGCACACTTACAAGTAACACAGAAGACAAGGATAATACGTATAGTCTCGAGAACACAATAGTGTTATGGCGCAACCGAGGGGGTTAAATAAGGAGAACACGGTGGGGGGGGGGAAGGGGGGTGGGTATCATTGTGCGGTGCAGAAAAGGTACTGTTTGCATGCTGGCGTGTGTGCTTGAGTGACCGGTAGGGAGAGGCGGCTGGTAACATAAAGATTCGTACAAAACAAGACTAAAAAGGGAGAAAAAGAAAGAAAAAAAAAAAAGAAAAATGCAAAAATTTATACAAAACGCGGTTCGCCGCCGAATAATTTAATGCGTACTAGTAGTAGGATAATACGGCCGCAGCTTCGACCCATTGATTACCTTTGGAAGTGTATTTCCGGTCAACGTAGTCAACCGAAAAGTTGCCGGACCGATTTGTTCTAAGATCTTGAAAGGGCCGAACCATCGTAGTTTGAATTTTCATGCTTCTCTATCCGATTTTGCGTTATAGAAGAGTACAAGCTGGCCTACCGAAAAGATTGGAGTCTTCAAATATCGATCGTGTGTCTTGGCTTGCCTTAGTTGTACTTCGCGCATAGTTAAAAAACTGAGCCATCGGTGCTCATCAAGTTCTCTGAGTGCGTCCATTCTTGCTGTTAGTGAATATTCTGGTAGCATTTTCTGAGTGATTGCTACACGCAGACTTGGGATGACTAATTCCATGGGTGCTATTGCTTCTAAACCATAAGCTAGTTTGAAAGGTGTCAAGCCTGTTGTTACCTTATATGTAGTCTGGTAAGCCCATAATACTGCAGGTAGTAGTTGATCCCATCTTTCCGGTGCTTCCATGATCAATTTCCGGAGGATATTCAAAAGTGATTTGTTTGTACTTTCGGCCAATCCATTGGCACGTGGATAATAAGGAGAGCTAAAGTTATGTGTGACCTGGAATGATTGTGTAAGAGCCTTCATTAGATTGTTCACAAAGTGAGTGCCTTGATCTGAGACAATTTCCAGGGGTAAGCCAAATCGTGGGAAGACATCCGTGAGTAGACATTTTGCTACCGTAACCGTTGTAGCAGATCGTAAAGCCCATGCTTCTGCCCATCTTGTTGCATAGTCTGTATAGGTTAGTATGTATCTGTTGTTACTGAAGATTACTGGGGGTGTGATTGGACCGATAAAATCTAATCCCCATTTCTGAAATGGTTCGAGTGGTAAGATGGGTTGCAGAGGAAAAAGATGCCTTTGCAAAGGCTGACCAGTTCTTTGACAAGTATCACATTTTTTAACAAACTATGCGACATCTCTGTACATCGTTGGCCACCAGAGACCTCCTTGCAGAATTTTCCGGTGAGTTAAGTCTACTGCAAAATGGCCACCAGAAGGAATTGAGTGCGCCAAAGTGATAACTGAATTAACCTCATGAGGTGGAATACAGCGAAGTAAGATTCCGGTATGATCTGTATAATATAGTTCTCCTGCTATTAGCCGGAATCGACGGCTAAAGACTGCCAATTTCCTTCGAACTGCCTTGGTCGTCTCAGATGGGAAGCATCCTTCGGTGAGAAAAGTTAGAATCTGATCATAGTATGTAGATGGTGCTTGTGGGTGGGCCGTCTCATCGGATAGTGGTTCAGCATTATAAATCGCAGGGGTCGTGTCATCTATGCCCACCGGAGCTTCACCGGAATCCAGGCGAGATAAGAAATCTGCTAGGGCATGTGCATTTCCGGGTCGGTGAATGACGTCATAGTCGAATTCTTGTAAAAGTAGCACCCATCGTGCTAATCGTCCACCTAAATGCTGCTGTCTTACTAGATAAACAAGGGCAGCATGATCCACATGAAAGGTAAATTTCCGGCCTAATAAATAATGTCTGAATTTTTTAATTGAGTAAATCAATCCGAGGCATTCTCTTTCAGTAGTGGAGTAATTCTTTTCTGCCGATGCAAGCCTTCTACTGGCGTAATAAACAGGGCGAAACCACTTATCTGTTTGCTGCATCAGAATACTGCCAATTGCAATATCTGAAGCGTCGACAAAAACATGGAACGGATTGTCCCAGTCCGGTGATTGTAAAATTGGAGCTTGTATCAAGAGATACTTGAGCCGATCAAATGTAGTTTGGCATTCTTCAATCCATTCAAACTGTCGGGGAGTTTTTGTGATTAGCCTGTTTAATGGTACTGCTAGGTGAGCAAGCCATCGTAAGTGTCTGCCATGCCACCGTATTTGACCCATGAAACGCATTACTTCTTTTGGAGTTGCGGGTACCGGGGCTTCTAAAATTGCCGAAATTTTATCTGGATCTACTCGGATACCTTGAGCAGATACAATATGCCCAAGTAGTTTGCCACATGAAACCGCAAACACGGATTTGTTTGGGTTATGAAGTGAGATAAGGAGAAAATATCTCCTGCATACATCGCTGAAATGTGCTTGGTGCATTTCTTAATCCGAACCACATTACGGTGCAGGCGAAGACACCCCAATTGGTAATGAAAGCAGTTTTTGGTATATCTTCTTCAGCCATTCTAACCTGATTATACCCACTGTAACCGTCTAAGAATGAATACATTTTGTGGCCTGCTACCCTATCAAGCATGGTATCCAAAAAAGGGATCGGGAAAGGATCTGGTACTGTTGTTGCATTCAATTTCTGGTAATCTACACAGATTCGTAGTTGTTTATTTTTCTTTGGCACAATCACAATTGGTGAAATCCATTTAGCATGTTCTACTGGTACGATGAATCCTACTTTTAATAATCTGTCAAGTTCGTCTTTTACCTAAGAGGCATAATTGGGATTCATCCGATAGCTGGGCTGCCTATTTGGTTTAGCTTCAGGCTTCAGCATGACTCTATGCTGATATATGCGCGGATCTAATCCTTTCATATCTTTGTAATCCCATGCAAAGACGTCTGAGAATTCATGAAGGAGCTGAATCAAATTAGCCTGAAAAATTTCCGGTAAGTTTTGCTTTATTTTTACAGGTCGAGGATTATCCTTGTCTCCCAGATTGTACGTGATCAACTGGTCTTCAGGGACATAAAATTGTTGTGGGTTCTCTGTATCCTCTGTTGGCTTGAATAATGGTTGTAATTCAGTATCTGCTTGGTCAGACTGTTCGGTGATAGCTACTACTGCACAAACTGAAGTGTTCCAGTTATTAATGACAGACTGTAGATCAACAGTTCCTAGAGACATTAAATCGGCGTTATTCTTCAGAAATTGCTCTTCTTCATCATCTGATAGTCCATCTAACATATGAACTGGTTCAGCGAGATAAGGTCTGGCGTGAAGTTCGCAGGGTTGTATAGCATCTAGTTTTACTACATATTTACGATTGGCATCCTTGAAGGTGAGCTCTTGCGCAGACCAGTCCTGTATTACCTTTGCATGCTTCAGCCAAGGTCGGCCGAAAAGAAGGTTGTAATCCAAGGTGGATTCGGGTAGATCTAGTATAACAAAAGTCATTTTGAAAGTCGTACCTTGTAGAGTAATGGGTACATTCCGTACAAGTCCTACAGGATGGACTCTAGATTGATCAGCCATTCTGACGAAGAATTGAACTGGTTCGATTTCGGTCCAGCCTAGCTTTTTACATAATGCTGCGGTTGCAATGTTTACGCCGGAGCCTCCGTCAATTAATACCTGTGTGACCTTCTGATTCTTATACCATACTGTAATCAAGGGCACTGCATGATCAACCGTAGAATCAGATTCTGGTTGAACTGCAGCGGTTGCTGGAATGCAAGAGGGTGCCGGGGTAAAATGTTGTTGAAACTGTTGCCGGATTCCAGGTACTAACGTCAAAAGTTGGCCGAGAGGTAGGGTGATAGATGCCTTGGATAAAATTTCCCAGGCCTGTTGAGATTGGTTATCCTGCTCTTTTGAACTTGAAGTTTCTGTTGTTGCTAAAGTATCTGTTGTTATGTCTTTTGCTGATGGTTGTTCTACTGCTCCTTCTTTTTGTTGCATTCCTTCCTTTGCTGCCGAGGTCTGAGTCACCAGAATGGGTTCTGGGAACACTGGAGGTTCTGTGGCGGTCCAGTGACTAGCCTTATTATACATCCTATGTTGTTCTCGTATCCCTGGTTCAAATACTTCTGCTACTGGCTGCAGTTGTTTACCTGATCGGGTCTGGACTGTAGCAGTTTGCGTTTCTACCGGAGTAATATGTACGATGTTGGCCATTGGGTTTTGCCGCTCCTTCTTCCTCTGATCATACTCAGCTGCGTCTTTGCAATATCTTCTAATGTGTCCGAATTCACCACAAAAATGACAGCGTGGTGGTGGTAAATTGGGGTTTTCCGGTGGTGGTCCATTCTGCCATCGGTTGGCATTATAATTGTTGTTCCTTTGTCCTCGGTAGTTCCGATATCCCTGTGGTTGATTGTTTCTCAGTTGCGGAGGTACATAGTGATTTGCTGCCTGTCCATGTTCTTGAATAACAGCATTGACTGTTGCTGTTCCCTGTATTCTAGCATTGTAGACACAATTTCCGGTGGAGTGTCCGGCAGTGTTGCAGATAGCACAGAATGTTTGATTTAGCGCACAGTTAGCACTTGTATGCCCTGAATTTTTGCACGTGGTGCAGTATACTTGCCTGGTTATATCTTCAGTCATATTTTTATTTGTCCTTAACCATTCCAAGTCTTCTGAAAATCCACCAACCTTGGATTCCAGTTGCAAAGCCATAGCGATGACTGCATCCAATGTCATTGCTCCAACACATCTAATAATCATGATCTGCTTCAATTGCGGGTTTAAGCCATTGATAAACCATTGAGTGATGACGTCATCAGGTAGATTAGCATGTGCCTGTGGTATCTACCGTAAATGTGTTCTGAAGAGAGTAGCGTATTCTTGGACAGTCTGATTTGCCTTCTGTCGGTTGTTCTGTAGATAATCAAAGATTTCAGCAGGATTCTTCTTTAATCTGAATCGTTGTAGAAAGGCATCTCGTACTGCATCATAGGTACCGAAATTATTAATGTCGTATTCCGTAAGCCATCTAGCCGCTTCATTGACCAGAGTAGATTGAAAAACAATGGCTTTGTATGCCTGATCCGGTGGATGGTTGAGGACTGCATAACTGATCTCGAAAGTGCGTACGTGAGCATCCGGGTCATCTCCTGGGAATCCACCAAATTTCGTGTAGGTTACTCCTGTTGGAGGCAGCCTTGGTTGACCTAACTGTTGTTGTTGTTGTTGTTGTTCGTTCATCGTGGGTGTCTCTGGTCCTGTATCTTGAGGTTGATTAGTTGAACTATCAGAATCTGGATCGCCGGACAGCGTACCTTCCGGTGTGCTGTTTTTGTGCAGGATACCTCGGATCTCTGCTTCGAATAGCTCTCCCTCTTTCTGGATGTCTAATATCCGAAATCTTTCTTCCAGACACGCGGGTCTGGCTGAGGATTCTGCAACAAATGCTAATCCTTGACCGCCAGTTGGTGTTTCTATCACCGGAATATCACCGGAATGAGCTAACAGTCTACCAGACTGTAGCGTTTTTTCGCTTTTACTGATGTCTTTTCCTAGAGTTTGTCTATTCTCTAGCGGCGTCTTGATAGATTCTGGAACTACTGCACTTTGGTTAGGCCGGGTCGAGGTGACACCAGCATGTACCAAAGGCACTGATCGTTCCACCGGAATATGACCGGAATTAATACTAGCATCCTTAACTTGCTCGACTACTGAGTCTGGTCGCGTTATACCTTCTTCTCCTAGAGTTGTTTTTTGTACTTTTCTTGTTCCCGTCGTCTGGGTCCTAGGATACGTTTCACCAGACCGAGTAACCGGCATGTATCATTGCCCAGTGATATTATCTGAGCAGTTTGCAACAATCTGGGTCTGTTGCTACTGTCAGTAAATCAAATATTACTGGATATTTGCTTCTTACAAACCGCTTAGCACTCTAATGCCACTTTCTTACAAGTAACTCGTAATCAAATACTACTTTACCGCAGAGATTGTTAAACAGTTGCCACTTTCCCACAGACGGCACCAAATGTTAAATGTTAAAATGGGTTATGGGTTAAACTGATACTGATTAAGCGTTACTTTACGTTCTATTCAAATGCTTCTCTTTCACTTGGTTCCAAATCTTCTAACCGCGATCGTTCTCTTAGCCACGTGGGTTCTTGGGAGTGGTAGGGGTCTGTTAGACAGAGGCCCTGTACTATTTTCCCAACTTTTCACGCACTCATAAATACTTCATCACGTCTTAGCTCAGTGGTTGATTCTGACTACTGACAACTATTCGGCATGCGGAAACTTAGGATTTCTGGACTGAATCTGCTATAGTAATAGAGCAGAGGTCCTGTTCTGACTTATAACTAGTAGAATACTCAACTTCATTAATTGGATACTACTCAATATGCTGCTTCCGTGTGACAGATAGGTATACCGAACAATAATACAACAGACAGCTATAACCGAGATTACGCAAACTTATTGTATACCGACTCAAGCAACAAGTTCCTACCACAGTTGATTCATCACAAACTTACCAATGCTTCTGTTCGCGTACAGACCTTTACCGATACAAGTTCTTCCTGAGATCGAAATCCTCAGTGAAGCGGACTATTGTATCGAATCTGGTCACTTAACCGAAAAAAAAAAAACTAAAATGCAAATGGTTCACTTCGACCTTACACAGTCTCTCGCAGGATGATAAACTACACTATTCCGTAAAGAAAAATATCCAGAACCGCATATAACTTATCACCAAACAGATTCACAACACAAGACTACCGAATAGAACTCGGCACGACAGGAAGAATAGCAGAATAGTTAGATGCGAATAGAAAAGAATAGAACTCAATATTCTCATCAACACCTCATACATGGTCTCAAACAAGATGCTCGCAATTTCCCAAACAGAATCAGTAGAATAGACAGAACAGAACACATACACACACAATGCTATACTTGCAATTTCCAAACACCTCGGTTCGAGACGTAATCAACCCACTCACTACAATACCCAATAGAAGCAGAGGCTTTTCCCAAAAACTGCCGGTCTTTACCGCTTTCCTTTGTGCGCTTTAAATAGAAGTCTGCTACAATGTTTCCGCGAATCCACTTTTTACGGCACCTGTCCGGGTTCATCCGTCCTGGTTCGGCGGCCCTCTAACACTTCTCTCTTCTTTCGTTTCTTTCCTTCTTCCTTCGGGGTCACATGTGTGGCTAATCTTACATCATTTGTAAGCTCTCCATGCCTCTGGGGTTGAAATTCTACTTCATGGAAGTATTCTTCATCTGATGCAAAAGGTGGGTCCATAATGATTGACTCTAGATCGGAGTCACTTGCAAAAAGTGCATCAGGGCTAGGTTCGCATTCTTCTGGGACTGCCTCTCCCATGATTGGCTCTATGGAGAAGACTGAAATATCATAGCCATCCTCATCACAGTGGGGTGTCCATTGTTCTTCATTGATGGCTACATCCATTGTTGCTAGGATTTTTGCCCAGCCATGGGGTTCAAATTCCTCATCAGGAAAGACTACAGGTGCATAGGCTGGGTCTTGAATTGATCTATGGTTTTCTTTTGAACCTACCTCTCTGGCTTTCTCTCTCTTCTCTTCTTCTACTGCTACCTTACACATCCATAAGTGGGTGTCTTCATGCATCCACGAGGATCCGGATTCTATGGAATGCACAGACTCAATCTCATCTTTGGCTCTATGGATGGGGTTCCATTGAATAGGTGATACATCTCTATGAGAGTAATCCTTAAGATTGACTTTGGTCGTAACACTTAAGTGCTGCAGGTACAAAGAATTGGTTCCCCAATCCTGTACCACTTGAAACTGTCGCATAAAAGGTCGTCCCAAGATCATCTCATAGGCATGATTTTTGCTGAAGTCACATATGGCAAATGTGTGCTCAAACTCGACACCACAGGTGGTGAGAGTTATTCCTTCTAGCAATCCTAAGGGTCTCTCAATATGACCATCGGCCATCTGCAATTTCATTCTCGTTGGCCTGAGTGCTGGCTTGCCCCAATGCTTCCATAGGGAAGTGGTGGCAATTGCAACTCCTGCACCTGAGTCCAAAATTGCCTTGGTGGTGTACTCCTGGTAGGTAATGGGAAGATAGGTGTTCCCTTCTTCACCTTCACACATATCTCCTATCTTATCCAAGGGTATCTCTGGCACTGTCCTATGTGATCCTACCTGGGAACGAGGTTTTGCTATCTCGGGCACTTGATTGGCTACATGTTTCCACACTTCTAGTCTAACCTTAAGTACCTCTTCCAAAGTGAGATTGCACTGCACTTTGGTGTTCTTCACTACCTCTGTGTTCCTAGGTATGACTGAATCGTCTTTGCTTCCCATGGGCCTGTGAAATGGGGTAGTTCTTGTAAAGAATTAGACTCGAAGTCTAATCTTTCTTGAGATTGGGTACTCTCCTGCTCTCCATAAATGGAAGGAAGGTCTTGTGGGAATTGATCGTGTGTGTCATCCACAAGTTCAATGGGGGGAGGAACTTCACTCTCTTTAGCCCATTTCTCTTCTTGAATCTCTCGCAAGAATTCTGGTGTGTATTGATTCATAGAAGAAGAGGTGTCTGGCTCCGTAGAGTTAGGCACGTAGGCCTTCTGGGTAGGAAGACCTGTTCTTTCACTAGCCTTGTCATGGTGTTGAGGGGCAAGTTCCTTTTGTGATTGTGCCATTAGATTCTCTATTCTTTCTAGGGAGGGGGAGTTGTCTGGTTCAGTGGAATTGGGCACATAAGCTTTTGATGGGGGATGGGTCATGTTTTTGCTTGCTTTATCTCTTTCTTGATTTTTTTCTTCCTTGGCAGATCTTGCAATTATGCCCTCTAACTTCTCTAGAAGTCCATCCAAGTGTAATTGCATCTTGGCTGAGCCCGAGTAATTGAAACGGCGACTGGCTTCAAACATAGTCTGAGCCAATGCGACCATTTTCGCGCAAAGCTTGGTTCTTTCTATCTCTAGGTCAGCTCTAGGGTAACACTTGTCATGATCCGTGACATTTGGCCCTTCTTGGATTCTGGCCTGATATGCTTTAAGCATCATGTCTATGTCTTCAGGAGTGGGATCAGCTAATACTGATCCTACTCTAGGGGGTGGTGGAATCGTATGAGGTGGGTTGGAAGGTGGCGGGTTGGATGGCGATGGGAATGGTGGTGGTGGGGTAGTGTGAGAGGGAGTTTGAGATGTGAGTTCAGTTATCCTGGCTTTGGTTTCTCTTATGCTTTCCTCAAGTTCACTCATCTTTTTAGCCCATTGTCTTTTCATTCTTTCCCGATTATCTTTCCACGCTCTAGTCCTTTTCTTTGTCATGCTCTCGGTTTCACTAGCCTCTGGATTCTTATCCTGGTTTACCCCTTGGTTCTGCTGCAATGCCTGAGCTCTAGTCACTACCTGTACTGGTGCGGTGGATGTCACACTTCCTGTGGAGTCTACCACCAACCCAATAACGTTAATAGGAGTGATTTTTGGCATATTATTAGGATTCTTAGGGCAATCTCGTAAGAGATGCTCCTTCCCACACTCTTGGCAAAAGCCCTGAATTGTCACTGACTGGGGTTGTGTAAGTGGAGGTAAGGGACAATCACGAATGAGGTGATCTCCCTGACATCTGTAGCATGGTCCTCTAGGGAATGGGGGTCTTACCTGCCTAGGTTGAGGCCTAGGGTTGGGGTTTGCATACATGACGTTTGTGTAATCTAACTCCCAACTAGGTTCACTCGGTTCCTCACTGTAGTAGGACTCACCATGTTCAGGAGATTGCATGTAATAAGCATGGGGACTATCGACATGTGTAGAATCAAAGCTATGGTCACTGGGGTCACTTTCAGAAAGCAATGGTGTTACAGGGACTATAGCTCTATTCAGGTTTTCTTCTGCTGCTGCATATTTTACTGGGATCACATTAGCTGGGGCAGGGGGTTGTTGTGCTAACACAGGCTGAGGCCTTTGGTGGTTTTGGTATGGTTGCTGATAAGGTTGTTGTGGCCTGCCATATGGCTGTGGAGGGTACGGGTTCTGGTATCTTCCCTGCTGAGGGTATGGCTGAGGGTAGGGTTGCCTAACCGCTTGCTTATTGTATGGGCAGTCTTGCGCGGTGTGATTGGTGTACCTTCGTTCTATGGTGCAGTACTGGCTACTAGGATTAACTTGGTTAATGGGACAGACATTCACCATATGGTCGCCTCCACAAGTATAACATCTTTTTACAGGGGTGAACCTTGGGATTTGTTTACTAGAGACACCTAGTTTCTGAGCAACTTTCTCTGCAAGTTCCTCAATCGATGTGGATTGCGTGGAAGAGAGGCTAGAGGCACTATCTGAATCTTTGTATATCTTGGAAAGCTCTAACTCCTCCCCTAGGTTGTCCTCAATGTCAATACACATGCGTACACACTCTTCTATGGTCCTAGGGTCCTTCAAGTACACATATGATCTTAATTTGGTACTTAGCAATCCATCCAAGAATAATGCCACTTGCTTAGCCGGTGTGGGTAGCTCAGGGACAGGGCATCTTTCAAGATATTGCCTAAATCTCCTTCCTGCAAGTCTCACGGTCTCTTGAGGGGTTTGCTTGAAGCTGTGAATCAGTGAGGAGGTATTATGTCTTATGCCACTCTTAGAAAATTCAATGATGAAAGCCTCTAGGAGTTGGTCTATGATGCTGAACTGTCTCTCGTTTAGTGGCTGAAACCATGTCAGGGCAGTGTTCCTAAGGGTTAGACCAAAGGCATTGTACTGCGTGAATAGATCCTCCACTTGTTCAGCTCTCAGGACTTGTCTAAACTCTGCCACATGATCGTATGGATCTCCAGTGCCATCGAAGTAGTTCTTCATGGACTTAACTAGCTGAGTCGGTCTCAAGGTTCTTGTGTGCTCTCTAGGTCATGGTAGAGGGAATTCATCCGCATTTCTTTGATTCCTGTGAGCTCTAAGCATCTCAGGTTCTACTCTATTCGTTTCCATTCTCGTTCTTTCTCTGCCCCCTGAGTTGGCAAAGCTCACCTCCGGCCTTTCTCTATGTCTATCTCTTTGAATTCCATGAGCTTGGGATGTTCCAACACCAGGGTGACCATAGGACACATTCGATCTTGGTTGGGGGAAAATAATTTCACCTTTCCAAGTGTAAGCATGCCTATCATTTTCTATCACCACAAAGATCCTCTCCGACATGTGATCTAAGTAGGTCACTCTGCCTGGGCTATCAGGATCCTTAAACTCATAGATCATGATTGCTCCTATATCAGTTGGCTGATCAGGTTTATACCTCCAAAAGGCTTCGTCAGTTTCTCGATTGAGGAGCAAATCTATGCTCTTATTATCCTGGGGAATCCACTCGGGAGTGATGATCCTTGTTAGCACTGACTTTCCACGAAGGGTCCTAGGTTCTACACCCATGTTTCCTTGCTCCAAGTCACCTAAATCCGCTTCTGAGATCACATTTCTGAATTCATCTGTCCTCTCTGGGTGACTAGTGACTACATATATAGTTCCTTCCTTGTCTAAGTATGCTCCGTTTTCGAACTTGACAGCTGGGCGCTCTAGTCCAATGGATTGATCAGGATTCTTAATCTGTACCACAAATCTTCCAAGGCCGTCCTCATAGATGCTGGCACCTAATCGGTTGGTCCTAAGGTATTCCAACTGCGTTTTGTAAGGGCCTTCTACCCTGTGCAAGTATGGCACTCCTGAACTTCCTGTAGGTCTCTCCATGCCTTGAGACATCTCTGATTCACTGGTATCAGAGCTAGGGTAATGCGAGTGGTGACTCAACTGCTGGGCCCAAGACCTCGCAGTATGATTGACACTAGCCTCTGAAGACCTAAGGCTTTGTCTATCTCTTACTAGATGTCGTCCTGATCTAAGGTTCATATGCCTAACTGATTAACCCAATTTTTCCCAGGTACAACCACGTTTCTGAGTCCTTTGTATCAATTACTTAATTCCCTTTTTATGTTGATTATCGTGTTTATACTCTTGTCTGATATCACGTTGTTAGGAATACTTAAGTTTAATTTCGCACTTTAGTTTTGTTCGTTTCACGTTAGGTTCTTTTCCTTTAAGGTTGTCGTTCACACACACAGGTTATCTCTTGACTTGAACTTGATTTCTTAGATAGTCTTTGATTTATCTCGTGCCTATCGTTGCCTGGAATTACTTCTAACACTACCCGCACTTAGCCTAAACTAAGAATTGACAGAGAGTGTTGCGGGTTTTCCAACCTTGAGTTCCTTTCCTTGTGTTGTTGCCCTGGTGTGCCCAAGATGCGTGTTCCCAAGCCTGCACTTACACTTGCTTTGCGTACCCTTCGATGCTCTCACAGGACCTGTAAAAGGCCCACCGTTAGCTCAAGACTTAAATTCAAAAGACAGAACCAATCACTTTCATTCATGTAACACTTCACCAATTTGCACTATGAATTTTTGGACACAATTCTAGAGATCCCTGAATTTTGTTCCCCTTGGGTATGGTCAACTTCAAAATACCCTATCTAATATTCTTGATCTTAATTTAACTGTAACCAGTCCATGTTTTTGTTGTAGTCCCCACGAGCTTTCCAATAGAACAAAAATCACGGCAAACGGATTTCGTATGAGAAAGTTATGCCAGTTCAGGGTTTTGGGGCTAAAACAGGATTAAACTAGGTTAACAGGCAAACAAGAATTCTCGGGTTACTTGGGTCATGCCCTCGTAATGCAATACTACACCCTAGTGTTTGTCCCACACTTGGCCAAAATTTAAACCATTATTTTTGCCTTAAAAATTTGACCTAATTTGCCCTTCTAACGTGTTCGCAAAGTCTGTCGGTCGCGATTGACAGGTCAGTCGCGATCGACGTGTCGATCGCGATTGACAGGTCCGTCGTGGCTGTCAGTCGCGATTGACTGGTCAGTCGCGATTGACACGTGGCCGAAAATTCAGTCAATCGTGGTCAAAGGGTCGTTGACTCTGTCGATCGCGATTGATGTGTCGATCGCGATTGACAGGTCCGTCGCGAAGGTCTATCCGTCGTGGTCAAACAATCGTTGACTGTGTCGGTCACGATTGACAGAGCCGTCGTGGGCTGTCAGTCGCGATTGATGGGTCGATCGTGATTGATGACTTGATCGCGATTGACACGTGTCACGCGTATGGTCCGTCAGTCGTGGTCAATCGGTCGTTGACTCTGTCGGTCGCGATTGATAGAGCCGTCGTGGGCTGTCAGCCGCGATTGACTGGTCGATCGCGATTGACAGGTCTGTCCATCGTGGTTTGTCGATTGCGATTGACAGAACGATCGCGATTGACAGAAATCTGATGAATTTCAAAAAACTAAACACATTTTTGGGAAGCTCTAGGCCTGTAGGTCATGGATATGCACTTGGTTTAGCAAATAGAGCAATTTTTCTGTCGGTCGCGATTGACAGAGCCCGGCGACACAGAGACAAGACCGTACAATTCCGTACCTGCACAGAGTGCTGGGGATGGTGATACAGCAAGAACCTGCAGAATGCTCAAAAAACATGCAAAAAACAACGCACGCAATATCGCTCTCTCGCTCTCTCTCACAAGTAGAATGAGGGAAATGAGGTGGAGATGGTGATATGATCAAAAAAGTGAAATTTTCGCGATGATGGAAATGGAGGTGGAAGATGGTGATGATGATGATGGTGATGATGGTGGTAAGGTAAGAAAGAGAAAAATAGGAAAAGTAAAGAAATTACCTACAACGCCAACGTCTCCAATCTACGTCTTACCATCACACGCTCGTCCTCAAAGCTCGATTCCCGGCAACGGCGCCAAAATTTGGTGTAGCTCAGTGATGAGTAGCACCTCCTTTAATGTCAATCCGGGAAGACGTGAGGATGGTATGAAGACCTCGAGCAAATGGAGGCACAAGTGCGTGAGTGAGAAGCACACAAACATGCACACACATACACACGCACGCGCACACACGGCAAGACAAAGAGTGAGAAGCAATGGAGTTCTTAGATTACTTTCGAAAAGCTCTTACAAGTTCATTCCAATTACAATCCAACCTCAAAAATGAGCTCTCTAGCTCCTTTTATAGTTTTTGACTAGCTTTGGCCCTCTTCAGACCTAGTGTCCGGCCTAGTTAAAAATTAGGTTCCAGGGCTTATTAGAGGGCTCAAACGAGACCAAAAAAATATGAAAATGGGCAGGTAGATACTTCTAAAGCTCCTCAAGCTCAAGGACTCCTTGGCTTGCACAAAATGGAGCTACAAAAATACGAAATGATATTTATAATGGTTTTTAGTGATGAAATTCACTATTTGTGTAGGGAATTCCTCTATTGATTTGTCATACATACCTTTGAGCTCCCTACTTGCTCTGTCTTCTTGTGTGCTCAACTCCTTGATGTCTGAAAAATTTAGATGGCCTACTTGCCAGATCTTCTTTGACTACCATATCTGCTTGTGCTGTCCCTTCGCTCTGACTCTCTTCGTCTTGTGGCTCCTTCGGTTCCATGACTGCTGCCAACAATGTGTATGTGTATGTGTATGTGTATGTGTATGTGTATGCGTATGTGTATGTGTATGTGTATGTGTATGTGTATGTGTATGTGTATGTGTATGTGTATGTGTATGTGTATGTGTATGTGTATGTGTATGTGTATGTGTATGTGTATGTGTATGTGTATGTGTATGTGTATGTGTATGTGTATGTGTATGTGTATGTGTATGTGTATGTGTATGTGTATGTGTATGTGTATGTGTATGTGTATGTGTATGTGTATGTGTATGTGTATGTGTATGTGTATGTGTATGTGTATGTGTATGTGTATGTGTATGTGTATGTGTATGTGTATGTGTATGTGTATGTGTATGTGTATGTGTATGTGTATGTGTATGTGTATGTGTATGTGTATGTGTATGTTTATGTGTATGTGTATGTGTATGTGTATGTGTATGTGTATGTGTATGTGTATGCGTATGTGTATGTGTATGTGTATGTGTATGTGTATGTGTATGTGTATGTATGTGTATATGCATGTGTATATATATGTGTGTATGTGACTTTATGTGTGTATGTGTATGTGTATGTGTATGTGTGTATGTGCATGTGTATATATATGTGTGTATGTGACTTTATGTGTGTATGTGTATGTGTGTATATGCATATGTATATATATGTGTGTATGTGTATATAAATATGTGTATGTGTATATGTGTGTGTATGTGTATGTGTATGTATGTATGTGTGTATGTGTATGTATGTGTATGTGTATGTGTATGTGTATGTGTATGTATGTGTGTATGCATGTGTATATATATGTGTGTATGTGACTTTATGTGTGTAAGTGTATGTGTATGTGCATGTGTATATATATGTGTGTATGTGACTTTATGTGCGTATGTGTATGTGTGTATATGCATATGTATATATATATATGTGTGTATGTGTATATAAATATGTGTATGTGTATATGTGTGTGTATGTGTATGTGTATGTATGTATGTGTGTATGTGTATGTGTGTATATGCATGTGCAATATATGTGTGTATGTGACTTTATGTGTGTATGTGTATGTGTGTGTATGTATGTGTGTGTATGTATGTGTGTGTATGTATGTGTGTATGTATATGTGTGTATGTTTATATGTGTATATGCATATGACTATATGTATGTGTGTATATATGTGTATGTGTGTGTGTCTACGTGTGTGTATGTACATGTATGTGTATGTACATGTGTGTGTATGTACATATGTGTGTATGTACATGTGTGTGTATGTGTAGATGTGTGTGTCTATGCATGTATGTACATGTGTTCATATATGCATGTATGTAAATGTGTGTGTATGTGTATGTGCTTATGTGTGTGTATGTATATGTGTGTGTATGTGTATGTGTGTGTATGTGTATGTATGTGTATGTATGTATATGTGTGTATGTTACCGTACGTGTGTGTGTGTATGTGTATGTGTGTGTTGAAAGAATATTTTTTTGACAAAGAAATGTTTTGTAAAATTATAATTATGTATTCTACAAAGCTTCACTGGATGTAAAAATGAAAGCTTCACTAGATGTAAAAATGAGGAAGAGTCTTCCTCATGAGTAGAAGTAACTTATGTAGTTTTTTGAGAATTTTTAGAGCTCTTGAGGGAATAGAAAATTAGATTAGAAACATAGATTGACATATTTTCAAGTGTGAAAGAGGACACTTGGAAAAGTATATAAGTTAACTTATGAATCATTTTTGGGGTATGATCATTTTGTATTCACGTGATTAATGAGAGCTGGAAAGCTCTTGTCCATCTTCTCTAAATGTCTTCTTTTAGCTTTCATGGTGATTTTTTGATGAATTGATGAGTGTTTATCATGGATAAGTCTTGTTGATCAATCATTCTTTGAGTATTTCATGCTAGTCCAAGTCTATATAATCATCATTAGTCTCTACAATCTTAGAAAATGTTGTTCAAGGTGATTTCTTATTTCTGATAGAATCGTGATTGTCTCTTCTCTATGATACAAGTACCGAAATTAAGTTTTGATGTTACTAATGTCTTCCTCATGAAAACTGGCACACTTTAGCACAAGAATCATTAAAAAAGCTTTCTCCTTGCTCTACTTACAACAAAACCTAGTATTTTTCATAAAACGTGTGAAATCTCTGTTGAAATTGATCTTGTTGCCTAATCTTGGATTCCATCAATGAAGAAGGGGCTATGGTCTTAGCATACTTGGATTGAAATTTTAAAATGTTTGAAGTTGTTATTTCCTTTATATTAAAATGTTTGAAGTTGTTATTTCCTTTATATTAAATGATTGGAGAGGCCAACTTCGAAGAACAACAAACACTTTTGGCACGGTTGCAAGGGAAATAAGGAAAGCTATCAACCATTGGAGCTTTGGACCTTTGCTCAATCTTCTAAGTTGATGGTAACAAACACTTTTACAAAATCATTTTGAATCATCAAGTATGCAAAGATGAAGAGGTGAATGTGTTCTTTCGAAAATATTACTTCATTCATTTTGTTTAGGAGGATAAGAAAAGAGTTTCATGTTGTTCTCTAATATGAAATTACAAGAACTCCATCTTTCTTTTTCAGCTTTTAGCTTCATCAAAATGAAACCCTAGATAAATTGTTCACTTCTTGTTTGGGGGAAATTAAAGAAATATATAACAATAGATAAATCAAATAGAAAACAGAACAAGGGAATTGAGGGGAAATAAAGGGATAACATTAGTGAATTACCAATAATCAAGAGAGCCAAGAAAATCAAGAAAAATAAAGTTACAAGGAGTTTCTTTGCTACATTGTTTTTTTGAGAAAAAATCACTATTATTTTTGGTTTTTCAAGTATAAAGGACTTGAAAGTGGTGTTGGACTTCAAAGGAAGGCATATCATTAGAAGAAATGAAAAAATTGAAAAAACAAAGGTGAAACCCAAAATCACAATTTTCTACAAAAAATCACAATTTTTTTATTATGGTAAGATCATCAAATTTTGGGTAAATTGAAAATTTTTTATTGCAAAGTAAGGAGGAATCAATATTAAGTTCAAATTAAAAATAAACTAGAAATTCATAAAATGAAATAAAAATCATGATTGTGAGCAAGAACTATAAAAAGAGGACTTAGAAAAAAATTCACTTCAATTGTGAGAGTGACAGTGAGAGAGTTTGAACAAGTACAGAGAATCATGTTCGGCAAAATAATTCATTCTACAAACTGGAAGTTATCCAAACCAAGGTAAGAAACATTTTTTGATTATAGAATAAGTGTGGTATATAAATTTCTTGTAAAAAATTGATTAGAATCAATTTTTTATCAAAATCATGAGTTTCAAAAAAATGAATTTGCATGATGAAAAAATACATTTTTGAAAGCTTTCTTTTATAGCATGGTAATTTTTTGAAAAAGTGCTTCTACTCTTGGTAATAAAACAAAAAAATATTTAAAAAGAAATTTGCAAAAGTCACACAAAATTGGGATTCTATGCCAAAAAACACGATTTTTAGTGAAAGTCATGATTTTTCACAATTGTGAGCAATCATGATTGAAAATCATGATTGTGAGCATCAAAATTTCACGATTTTGACCTCAAAATCATGAAAAGTCACGATTGTGAGTGGCAAAAAACACGATTTTGAGACATAAAATCATAATTTTCAACAGAAAACTTTGATTTCTCAAAATAGCATTTTTGTGTGAAAATCATGATTCTGAAGGTCAAAATTTCTTGATTTTGACCTTAGAATCGTGAGAATTTTATGATTGTGAGAAAAAAAGATTGTGAGCATAAAAAAATGATTTTTAGTTACAAAATCATGATTTTCAATAGAGAATCGTGATTTCTCAAAATCGTGATTTTTGGTTGAAAAAAACATGGTTTTATGCATAAAATCATGATTTTTCATATTTGAACAAAAAAAGTGATTCTCTTCACATAAAAAATATTGAGAAAAATAAAAAATATATAAAAACAAAATAGATAAAATTATCAAAAAAATTTCACACCATAAAAACCACGATTCTATCCTAAAAATACGATTCTATCCTAAAAACACGATTCTGAGTCAGATTCGTGATTTTTTTGGAAAAATACAATAATTGAAAAATTGAAT
This sequence comes from Ceratopteris richardii, assembly GCA_020310875.1. Classification (NCBI taxonomy): domain Eukaryota; kingdom Viridiplantae; phylum Streptophyta; class Polypodiopsida; order Polypodiales; family Pteridaceae; genus Ceratopteris; species Ceratopteris richardii. Next base: position 81,901,266 of record CM035442.1, read on the forward strand.
AAACATACAAAAAAAACAATAATAAAGAGCTAAATTTGGTGAGGTTAAACAAAGATTAATTAAAAGAAATAGCTTACCCTAGTTTCTCAAGAAAACATAGGATTAAGATGAGCAAAGTTGAATGAAGTTAAGATCAGAAGTGAGAAAAGTTGAATGAAATTAAGCAAAGTTGAATGAAATTAAGATCAAAAGTGGTTGTGGACCATAGCCTAAGACCAAGACCAACCAAGATTTGGGTACAACAAAACACCACAAAAAGTGAAGAATATCTAGATCCTTCAAACATAAATATGGAAAACATAAATGGAGAAGCAGAATCCTCTAGCACCGGAGACTATAGGAACATCCTCAAGTACTCGTATACAAATAGGTTTGGAAACTATGTGTATCAAGATGGCTTGCATAGGGATCTCATTAGGTTGAGAGACTTAGAAATACCTTTAAATTTGTAGTAAGTGGCTCAATTTAAAAATGGTAGGTATGAGGATAGACAAGGATGTGTCTATATTTTCATTAATGATCCTGAAAATGCAAATGATTTGGATCAACATTTAAATAAAAGATCATGGGAACAAAATCTAGAACAACCTAAGATCCAAGAGCCAGTAGGAATACTCCAATAGAGCCACAAAAGGAGAAAAGACAGCAGACTTCACCTAATCCCTTTTTGAGGGAGGGAGAAGCTATGCATGAATTCCCTATAAGAAGAAGACATGCATGGATTAACACTAGAAGAACCATGAGACCTTATCAAGTAACAAAGTGCATGAAAAATCAATATGATGTATCTTTAGATCCCCATCACCATGTAGCTAAATATAAACAAATTCTTAGAGCAAAAGAAATACAAGATTATAAAACACAATTTGAAGAATTTGGACTCACTCTATTAGGACCAGTTTTGACATGGTTTTTACCATTAAGGAAGAAAATGTTCATGGAAATAGAAGGATTTTTGGAAGGACTCATAGAAGAATTCTTTAAAACAGGGATTAAACATAACACATTGATCCACACATTTAGGCAAAAGAATAATGAAAGTGTAAGAGAAGCTGCAAGAAGATTCAAACAATATTTGGATAGATGTCCTAGGGATGAAAAATTGTCAATGTGCTAAAATAATGTCTTTATTTATAGAAAGATTAAATAATGCACAACTGAGGGCTATGGTCTACTACACGAGGTGTCATGACCTAGACTCATGTGTGAAAGAAGCTATTCACCTGGAAGATAACAGATGGAATGATCTTCAAATTTTTTAGCAACAAAGAAACAATGAAACTAAGTTGCCTCCAACAAAAGAATTATCCAATGTCATAGCTAAAGCTTTAGGAGCTACAACTAGACTAGACTTAGCTAGTTCTAGAATTACACAAATAAAAAAATGTTGTGTGTGGAGGAAATCATCCTACACATATGTGTACTCATCAAAAACCACAAAACTTACAAGATAGGAGACTCTCAAGTAATGTACTCTAGAGAAAAAATGGACAAATCATACAAGGGATGAGTATTTTTACAACAAACAATGTGTGAGGGAAAGGCATTACCAAGCTCAAACTAGTCAACATAGAAATAAAGAATTTGGGCAAAAACCTAGACCAGTACTAGGACAACAACCACCCATACCAACCAATGTGGTACTAGTGAAATATGCTCTAGAGGATGGAAAGCTCATTAATACCATCTAAGGAGTACTCAAAAGATTACCATAGTCATTCAGAGGATTATTCTGAATCACACAGTTAGGATTACACTTATAATAAGGAACCTAACCTTCAAGCTTTGGATTTAGGAAATGGGAGAATTGAAATGGATTCAACAAATTTCATGTATAAAACCACTAACTATATGTCAAACCCAAAACCTCAATTCAAGACAACACAAAAGGTAACTTGTTATAGGTGTGGGGGAGACCATTTTGTGAGAGAATTCACTCAACCACCTACTTTGAGAATAGAAGGAACTTACTCTAAGGATTGTGGAAGAGATCACCTAATTAAAGATTGCCCAAAAGATCCACAAAAACAAACCACAAATTCTCACATCCCTCTAAAATTAGTAGAGATTCTAGAAAATATAAAAGAAGAAGAGAATGAGGTAACACCAATACAAGTAGTAACAAGAGCACAAGCAAGAGAACATAAAATAAAAATGAATTGAATGGCTCATGGAAAGAAAGAAGAGCTAAAAAAAAAGGCCAAGAGGGAAAAAAAAATAGAAGGAATAGAAAAAAAAGGCACAAACCAACTTTCAAAAAACAATGCAAGGCACAAATCTAATGCAAAATCAAAATTGTAGCAATATGAGAAAATTATCAAAACAATTGGACACTTTAATAAGAAAATACCAAGCAAGATTAAAGGAAGGACCAAGTGTTGTAGATCTAGAAAAATTATACCCTATGTGTGAATTGGAAGAAGAACGAATGATGTTATGTAAAGAAGTAATATAGAGAACCCAACAATTGCTTGAGCAAGAAAATGCAAAAACTCCAATTACAAAACAAAGGTATTATACAAGACAAAGTATGGGAGGAATTGTTAAAAGACACGATAAAAAAACAACATGATATGCACAATGATAAAGAGACACATGAAGATGACCTATTGTTGAAAATGCAAGTCAATATTTATGATCATTATAAAATTCTATGTCAATGGACTTTAGGAGAAATAATTTTGGGAAATCCTCACCTCCAGTATCTTTGGACAAAACCACTAGAAACCTCTAAAATTGATCAAGATAGAGAGCCAATCATGCAAACACCAATAGATAAAGTTGGAGGATACTCTGAGGGAGAAGATGTTTGAGTTCTAGGTCTACAGATGCACACAAACAGCACAAGGAAGAAGAAGAAGCTTGGAGCACAACACACAATATTAAATGTATTACCACTAGAATCTACAAAGATAAGTAACATGTTAGGGCAATAGGCATATATACAAGTTGAGGAAAAAAACCTCCTTAAGAGGGAAAAAGTTGCCCCGGTGATCCTAGTGTGTTCACACACACCACTACCTAAATATATCAACAACTCCCCCCTTAGAGTGATGCGGTGAACAAGGAGCTTGCACTCATGTATAAGGAAGTGCCAAGCTATGTGCAATCAATCCACAAAAGGAAGTAAGCCCAAAGCTTTATGGAAAGCTTCAAACTTCTCCCTAGGCAGAGCCTTCGTGAAAAGGTTTGCAATGTTCTCTAGCATGGGCACATATGCCAAGCTGATCTCTCTTGCACAGAACCTCTCCCTGACATAATGATAATGCACCACAATGTGCTTAACGCGAGCATGGAACACATGGTTCTTTGCAACTGCCAATGCGCTTTGACTATTAGTGAAGATGGTGGTGGCAGAAGACTGACCAACACCCAAATCAAACATAAGGTGTCTGAGCCACAGACACTCAACAATCGTTGTGAAAGCTTCCATATACGCAACCTCACAACTAGAAGTGGCCATAAAAGGCTGCTTCTTGCTCAACCAAGATATTCATGAGCTACCAAGCATGAATCAAAAGCCACTAATGGACACACAAGTGTCATAGCAACCAGACTATTCAGAGTCAAAAAAAGCATGTAGACGTGGCAGTAGTGATCCCCTCTTGGGATAAAACAATCCAAGTAGTCGGGTACCACTGAAGTAGTGAAAGATGTGCCTAACTGCCTATCAATGCTTGACTCCTAGGCAATGCATAAACTTTCTCATCTACAGCAAGCTGAATATCTAGCCAAGTAATGCATAAGTAAATCAAGCATCCAACAGCTTCCTGATAGATAACAACATCAAATGCATCTCGAGCATCATGAAGACTAAACCATTAACCTGTCTCCATAGGATCGATAATAGGTTTGTAGTCTTCAAGGCTAAAAAGTTGCAATAATGTGTCAATATATTTTGTTTGACACAAAACTATTTCACCATCAACTTGCATAAATTGAATGCCCAAATAATGATGCAAATGCCCCAAATCAGACATCTCAAATGAGGCATGCAAATCAGCCTTGAAATCAGCAATATGCTTCTCATGATGACCAGTGAGAAGCATGTCATCAACATATACAACAATGATCAGAAGCTCATTATTAGCACACTTAACATATAAGATGCTTTTAGTTGGACTGTTCTCGAAACCATGTGCAATCAGATAAGCATGTATCTTTTCATACCAAGCACATGATGCTTGCTTTAAACCATATAATGCCTTCTTCAACCTGCACACCTGGTTTTCATATCCTTTTTGCACAAAGCCACGAGGCTGAAAAACATACACTTCTTCATGCAAATCACCACTCAGAAATGCAGCTTTAATAATATCCAACTGATGTACATTCCAACCATGATGAGCTGCAAGTGTATAGATGCTATGAACAATAGTCATTTGACAAGTAGGATCAAAGGTCTCATTGAAATCAATGCCTCTTTCTTATGCATAACCCTTTGCAACAAGCGTAGTCTTATACCTGTCAACTATTCCATCAGGCTTACACTTCAACTTGTATGCCCACTTGGTGTCAATGTCTTTCTTGCTAGGAGTCAAGTCACATAAAGACCAAGTACCATTTTTCATGATAGCATCATATTCTGATTGCATAGAAGCCATCCAATTTTCAGAATTTTGTGCTTCATCAAACGAAACATGCTCATTCTCATCACAAAGACTAGAGGCAGTCATAGCATAGCAATCTGATCCAAAAAAAGCACTATGAGAGCCTGAAGGAGTACGATATGACAAAGGTGCATCTAATTTGTTGTCACGCAAAGTTTGCACCATCCATTTTGGCATATTTTTTGCCTCCTCAATATCAACTCTCTCATCAACAAGTGCATCATGTAAATCTGTATCAGAAATGGAATGATCTGCATCATCATATGAAACCTATAAAGGCTAAGAAGTTGTCTCATTAGGACCAACGCTAGACTATCCACCTGTAAAAAGAGGTAGCAAAGTATCATACATGTCTTCGAAGCTAACAGATGTCTCCTTAGTACACGAAAGTAATGGCTGAATAGCATCTTCCATAAAACAACATCATAGCTAACCAAAATGTGTTTAATCTATGGATTATACATACAATAGCCTTTACTTTCAGAATTGTACTCAAAAAAAATACATTTCATTGCTTATCACCCAATTTTTTGCATTGTTGTTCAGGCACTAATGCATATGCCAAACAACCAAAAACACATAGATGAGCAATAGATGGCTTGCGACCATGTCAAGTCTCATATGGAGTGATAGAATGTAGTTTCATATGGGACAGCTGTTAAGTACATATGTTGCACACATAACAACCTCAAGCCAAAAACTATGTGGTAAAGCCTGACTCTTGACCATGCACCTTGCAATCTCCATGAGTAATATGTTCTTCTGTTCAGCAACTCCATTATGTTGAGATGTATATGGCACTGTACACTGATGTTTTATCCCACGTTCAACTAGAAATGCACTAAAGTTAGAAGACATATATTCCCACCCTTAATCAGAATGGAGGGTGCCCATTTTACATGCTGACAAATATTTCAACCAAAACCAAAAACTGTTTGAAGCACATAAACACTTGAGACTTTGATTTCAATAGATATCCCCATGCATGCCTAGAAAAATCATCAATGAAATTCACGAAGTAACGATGATATCCAAAAGAGGGTGTCTGCATAGGACCATAGACATCGACATCACTATGAACAAGCTACAATTTTTGAGTAGCTCGAACTTAACCATCTTTTGGGAACGAGGAAAGCTGCATTTTGCCCAAAATACACCCTTCACATACATATTTACTAGGTGCCTCAACTTTAGGCAAAGAGGACACCATTTCACATTTCTGCAGGTGTAGCAAACTAGCAAAATTCAGATGACCAAAGCATGCATGCCAAAGCTTTGCATCTAACATAGTCGGAGAATCATGTACTGCACATGCCAAATCATTCATAGATTTTTCATAGTCAATGAGCTTATAAAACCCACCACATAAAATTCCAAAAGCAATAATCATGTTGCCATTTGACAGATCATGAACTCTACATCTATCGTCAACAAATCTCACAACCAAGCCAATCTTGTCTAATGTTGAAATGAATAACAGATTTTTCTTGATCCATGGCACAAATAAAGCATCTGACAATGTAAAATAACTACCATCACTAGTAGTTAGAATGATCTTTCCAATTCCCATAATAAGATAAGAGGAGTTATTGGCACATGTAACAATATTCCCTGTCGAGGCAAGCTCGAGTGAAGTGAAGAAACTACACTGCAAGGTAATTTATTTGGTTGCCCCACTATCAAATTACCAAACATCTGAGTCTACTGCAAACATACACTATTCAGGAGAAGATGGGTCAAAATTGCAAATAGTAGTAAACACCCATTCTTCATTCTGCACTAGATAAGCAAACTCTATTTTCAGTGTACAGGCTTCTGCAACAACCATTCCAGTATCTTTTTTCTTTGCCTCTTTTGAAGCCAGTTTTGGAAATTTCTTTATGACATGATCATTTTCTTATAGTACTTGCAAAACAATTTTTGCTTTTCTATTTTCTTGTGGTCTCTATCATCCTTCTTTGTTTGTGTAGAATTAGTAGATTTATGCTTACTAGTAGAAGAGCTCCATTTACATTTGCCCTTCTAACTAGCCAAAAAAGCTTGATCTACAACATGCATAATGGACCTGTTCTACCTAGATTGATCTTCCTGCAATAGAATAGAGACTAACTCCTCAAATGTTAAGGCATTTGGACTCCCTTTCATCATCAAACGAAGAGTAGAATCAAAACTCTGATATGAATCGGGAAGACCATTCATTGCACAAGTGAACTGTAAGGCAAGACTTCATCAGCAAAAATCAATTGTTCCTTCAAATCTTTGATCTTTGTCACAAAACTATCCATGTAATCACCTTCATTCATGTTCTCACTCTCCAACTCTTTTTGGAGGTAAGCAACACAAGCCTCATTCCTTTCCTGGTATCAAGTGGTAAGTGTATCCCAAGCACCCTTAGTTATTCCACAAGAGAGAATGTGAGGAATAATTGCACGTTTGATAGATAAGGCTATCAATGCATGTGCCTGAGTATATCTGCTATCCCAATGACTTTTCTCTATAGTAGGTGTAGCAAGAACCGTAGCATGAATAGGAACATGAAGAATATCATCATCTTCAATGCCCTCCACATCACCTTCAGCAATTGTGTTTGTAGGTGTAATAATACATTTTTCAACACCCTACATAATATTCCAAAATCCTTTTGCAACCAATACATGTCACATCATATAAGCCCATAATCAGTAATTGGTAACATCCAACTTATCCTCAACATCCAACATATGGAATACATCACTACTTTTAGCCATGGCCACTGACTAAAATACCTTGATGCAAAAAATTGATTGTATCTCAAAACGTTGAACAAAACTACCCTATCTAGTTGAGCTAAACTTGTAGCAGACTTTGAGATGCTTATATTGACAAACCAAAACTTGTATATATCTTTAGCACAAAAAGATGAAATAGCTTGCACAAGCATTTATGGTAGTGCATTCGGAGGCCGAAATGAGCTCAAATCATGGTTTTGGCACCACACAGCAAAGTTGCTTCTCCTAATCACCTTGAGTATGCTCACCAAATTTTGTGCGATTCTAAGACTGTGATCGGAGGGGTGTCAATGATGCCCTAGATGAAGCAACGACCTACTCTGATACCAATTGTTGGAGTTCGAGGTATGTGGAAGCACGCAAACAGCACAATGAAGAAGAAGAAGCTTGGAGCACAACACGCAATATTGAATGTATTACCATTAGAATGTACAAAGACAAGTAACATGTTAGTGTAATTGGCGTATATACAAGCTAGGGGAAAATAACCTCCTAAAGAAGGAAAAAAGTGCGGTGATCTTAGTGTGTTCACACACCAAAAATTGCCAAAACTTTGTATGCATTAATTACTAAATTTAAGTGGACCAACGAATGTGAAGAAGCCTTTAAAACTCTAAAAACTTGTTTGTTCACATCACCTATCCTCAAAACTCCACAATGGGATGTAATATTTCATGTGCAATAATGTGTCAATATATTTGGTGATGGAGAGTGTTAATTGTTAGAGTATGATCAATGTCTACCCCTCATGATTGTATGCACATTTTGTAAGGCCCCCTTTATGAGGAGAAGCCAAGCGTGCATTACCCAATTGATGGGAATCCCAACTTGAATGTTGGATGAAGGTCATATTGGACCATGTAAGATATTATAAGGAAAGGGAGTTACCAGGGTCCCCAATTGTGGGGTCCGGGGCAGCGGTGAGCAGCCCCGGCTAGGGGGTCCAAGGGGGCCAGCGGGCCCCCTGGCTGGGGGGTCCCAGGGGGCCAGCGGGCCCCCTGGTGGGGGTCCGGGGGCAGCACCCCTGGCGCGACGGTAAAGGGAATATTCCATGGAATATTCCCTGTCGGAGTCAGAAATCATTTATATTTGTTAGGTCGGTTCAACCAGTCTAAGCCGTGTATGGCAATTACGCGGGCGGTGGCCGCCCACGCCCTACCGCTCATGTATAGCCGTCCATGGCAGGCCACCCATGATCCTATATATACATGACTTCTGCACTACCTAAGACATTGAGTTGAGCCAGCATACCTCTACCTTGTATCTCCCTATCTAGAGTTGTCTAGATCACCATTTAAGCTCTACCTTGAGAGCGCACGGGTGGACAACGCCATCATCTTTGTACTTGCTGCTAGTAGAAAATTGTTGAGATTCTCCTATATCTGTTATCTTCTCTGCTATTGCTCCTGTGTTATATTGCGTAACTATTGTCTTACATGGTATCATTTAAGGTTCGAATAGCTTGAGAAGTATCATTATTTTAGCCTACTAGCAGACTAGAATATCAGTAGATTATTCGAGTGATTACATGATGGCTTCATCGTCGAACACTAGTCTTGGTGCTTCACCTAATGTTAATGCTGCACCTATTCGAATTCGTCCACCTGCATTCACTGAAGGGAAGCTGGATGGAACCAACTATACACTTTGGAAGTTCAAAATTTCTGCAATTTTGGACTCCTATGAATTACTTGACACTGTCATGGGACCGATGGGATTGGATCCAGAGCCTATACCAGTTGAAGATCCAGCAAATTCAAGATTGATGATTCAGCCAGATCCAGATCTTCTACGAGCTTGGAAGAGGCGGAATGCTGATGCATTATGTGCGATTGTCACTAGTGTAAGTGATTTTGTGCTTACTTTAGTTCAACATACTACTAAAGCACATGAGGCTTGGGGCATATTGGCTCGACAATATGAGACCAAGAACCACACTAGGATACAGAATTTAGAAAATCAATTGGCAAATGAAAAGCATTCTGATTCTGAAAAGGCTGAAGATTTTATCAAACGGATAAAGCATCTTCAAGATCAATTGGCTGCAGTTGGTGTTGTTATAACACCAGAAGAGCTAGCTCGAAGATCTGTATGTGTTCTTCCAGCAAAGTATGATGGATTAGTAACAGCCCTTAACACTCAGGTAAGGCCAACTCCTCTTACATTTGAAGAGTTTTGTGCCATGCTTTTAGAAGAAGAGATGCGGCTGAAGAATCGGCAAAGTACAACTGATGCTGCATTCTCAGCAAATGCAAAAGGTAAAGGCTCTTCAGAGGGATCAAAGAAGAAGCCAAAGAAGAAAAAGTTCACAGGAAGTTGCTTCTATTGTGAAAAGAAAGGCCATGCCATCAAGGATTGCAGAAAGAAGCAAGCTGATGAACGGAATGGGACTGTAAAATCATCATGGAAGAACAAAGAGTCTGCAAACAACACAGAGCTGGAACTTTGGGTAGCTATTGAAGAGGTATGTTCATCTGCTCAAGCTCGTGTTGATGAGCCATGGATTTTAGATAGTGGAGCTTCTCGCCATATGACTAGTAAAAAGGATTGGTATAGTTCCCTAGTGCCTCTGCGGGAATCCATCAATGTAGTGGTGGGAAACGACTCCAAGTGTCCAGCTGAAGGAACTGGAACCATCTCTTTTATCACTTCTCCAGGTGTTGAGAAAAAGTTATCCGATGTTCTCTATGTACCTACACTCAAAAGAAATTTGTTGTCAGTTTCTGCAATAACAGATCGTGGACTCGAAGTTCACTTCAATAAGAGTGGTGCGGAAATCATGGATTCATCAGGTAATGTTGTAGGTAAAGGCACACGACGGGATAACTTGTATGAGTTAAGTGCTTTAACTGCTACAGAAGATAAAGATGTAAGTAGGTTATGGCACCAACGATTTGGGCATCTCGGATTTGCAGTTTTGAAGGAGATGCAACGAACAGGGATGGTTGCTCATTTGCCTGCATTTTCAGAGTTGCAGGAACCTTGTGAAGCTTGTATGATGGGCAAGCAACAACGAAAGGCATTTCCAAGAGAGACCAGCAATCGATCTCAAGCTCCTCTAGAGTTGGTACATGCTGATCTCTGCGGTAAAATGTCTACACCTGCTTTAGGAGGATCTTTCTACTTCTTGCTGTTAGTCGACGATTATAGTAGAAAGATGTGGGTTTATTTCATTCGAGAGAAGGCTGATGCTTTTGAAAAATTTAAAGCGTGGCATAAGTATGTAGAAAGTGAATCAGGAAGGAAACTGAAGAAATTTAGAACAGATAGAGGAGGTGAATTCTTGTCAACAGAATTCAACAATTACTGTAAGGAGCATGGTGTGAAAAGGCAACTTACCACAGCTCATACACCTCAACAAAATGGCGTTGTTGAGCGCAGGAACAGGACAGTAGTTGAAATGGCTCGTTGTATGTTAAAGGCTCAAGACATGCCTGATTCATTCTGGGCAGAAGCAGTCAATACAGCAGTCTACATCCTCAATCGAAGCTACACAAAAGCTCTGAAGGGGATGACTCCTCAAGAAGCATATTCTGGTAAAAAGCCTTCAGTTTTGCATTTCAGAATTTTTGGTTGTTTCTGTTATGCACATATTCCTGATTCAACAAGATCAAAGTTGGATTCAAAAAGCAAAAAGTGTGTCTTCCTAGGATATAGTGAAGAGTCTAAAGCATACAGGTTATGGGATCCTGAGGCAAGGAAGATTTTTGTCAGCCGAGATGTGGTGTTTGATGAACGACCACACTTAGTAGAAGATAAAGGTAAATCTACTATCTCATCAAACGGAGAAATATCTCACCTTGTGCCTATCAAAAGACAGGTTAAAGTTGAGGAGGAGGAAACATCTGATGGAGAAATTTCCTCAATAAAAAGCCAACCAATTGTAGCTGCACAGCGTAAGCCACTACCGAAGTGGGCACAACAGCTCTTTGATGATCACAATCCACATGTAGATGCACCAGAATCATCATCGGATGGATTACGAAGATCAAAGAGAATAGAGGAGCAAAGAAGAGCCTCAGAACACATTGTTAACATGGCTCTAATGGCAGATATCATGGGTTCGATAAAGGAACCTACCACCATTGAAGAAGCCATTGATGATCCAGATTGGAGAGCGGCAATGCAGTCTGAGTATGATAGTATACTCAAAAATGATACATGGGATCTAGTCGACTTGCCGCCAAAGAAGAAGGTAATAGGTACTAAATGGATTTGGAAAGCTAAGTATAAAGCTGATGGAACATTAGAAAAGTATAAGGCATGATTAGTTGCACAGGGTTTTTCACAGATTGAAGGATTTGATGTTCAAGAAACTTTTGCACCAACAGCACGCATGACAACTATTCGGACGGTACTTGCAGTAGCTGCACAAAAGTCTTGGCCTATTTTCCAGATGGATGTCAAATCTGCATTTTTGAATGGTCACCTCAAGGAGGAGGTATATGTATCTCAACCACCAGGTTTTGAGGTGCCCAATTCAGAAAATAAAGTTTGCAGGTTGAAGAAAGCTTTGTATGGACTTAAGCAAGCTCCACGGGCTTGGTACCAACGAATTGATCATTTTTTCAAAAATATGGGTTTTGAAAGAAGTACTTCTGATGCTAACTTGTATGTAACGAAAAGGGATAGCAAGCTAGTTGTTGTCATTGTATATGTAGATGATTTGATCATTACAAGAGATCATCAGGAACTCATCAATCAAACTCGGATCAGCTTGGGAACTGAGTTTGAAATGACAGACTTAGGTCTACTCCATTTTTGTCTGGGAATTGAAGTATGGCAAAGGAAGGATGGCATTTTCATCTCACAACAAAAATATTCCAAAGAAATTCTCAAGGCATTTGGAATGATGGACTGCAAACCAACTAGCACACCTATGGAGGTAAATCATAAGCTATCTATGGATGATAACATGCCTGATGTAGATGCTAAGAAGTATAGGAAGCTCGTTGGAAGTCTTATTTTTCTGTGCAACACTAGACCAGACATTTGCTATGCTGTTGGAGTGTTAAGCAGGTTTTCCAACAAACCTAAGGAGAGTCACTGGAATGCTGGAATGCGAATTCTAAGGTACATTGCAGGAACCTTGGATTTTGGTATTTTGTATACCACAGGTGATACACTCCAAGGATATTGTGATTCAGATTGGGCTGGAGATTGTGATTCTAGAAAATCAGTTTCTGGATATTGTTTCTCACTTGGTTCAGGAATATTTTCTTGGGTAAGTAGGAAGCAACCAACTCTCGCACTCTCCTCCACTGAAGCAGAGTACAAAGCAGCTTGTTTTGCTTCTTGTGAGGCAGTCTGGTTAAGGAGAATTCTTGCAGATATAGGCTTTCCATCAAATATGCCAATTGTACTCAAGTGTGATAATCAAAGTTGTATGGCTATTGCAAAGAACCCAGTATTTCATGCTCGCACCAAGCACATAGAAGTACAGTACCATTACATTCGTGAGCTAATTGAAGAGGAAATTGTGGAGCTAGAATATTGCCCAACAGAGGCAAATTGTGCTGACATATTCACTAAAGCACTTGGAAGAGAGCAGCTCAACAAGCATCTTCAACAGATGGGCATAGGACCGAGACCTACTTGATTTATCATCGGTAAACATTGAGGGGGGGTGTTAGAGTATGATCAATGTCTACCCCTCATGATTGTATGCACATTTTGTAAGGCCCCCTTTATGAGGAGAAGCCAAGCGTGCATTACCCAATTGATGGGAATCCCAACTTGAATGTTGGATGAAGGTCATATTGGACCATGTAAGATATTATAAGGAAAGGGAGTTACCAGGGTCCCCAATTGTGGGGTCCGGGGCAGCGGTGAGCAGCCCTGGCTAGGGGGTCCAAGGGGGTTCAACCAGTCTAAGCCGTGTATGGCAATTACGCGGGCGGTGGCCGCCCACGCCCTACCGCCCATGTATAGCCGTCCATGGCAGGCCACCCATGATCCTATATATACATGACTTCTGCACTACCTAAGACATTGAGTTGAGCCAGCATACCTCTACCTTGTATCTCCCTATCTAGAGTTGTCTAGATCACCATTTAAGCTCTACCTTGAGAGCGCACGGGTGGACAACGCCATCATCTTTGTACTTGCTGCTAGTAGAAAATTGTTGAGATTCTCCTATATCTGTTATCTTCTCTGCTATTGCTCCTGTGTTATATTGCGTAACTATTGTCTTACATTAATCTCCAAAAGAACAAGTTGATCTTGAATTTAGATCACCTCTATATCAAGATCAACTTTAGACTCCACCTAATTTAGAGAATCTTCACCAAATTATCAGAAAATTGATTATTCTGAAAAATTTAGTTTCTTCAGAAAAGTCTGCTGCAGATTAGTCACTCATTGACTAATCAATCCTGTAAAGTTTTTGATAAAACTTTGCACAATACTTCGCCTTAAGATTGCGCGACTTTACCAAGTTAAATCTCTCAAAAAGATTAAGTACACACTGAGAAATGTGTGAAACACTTTACCTATGTCTGAAAGTGCTTCTCTGCAATGGCGACTTTGACACCTGCAACTTCTTAGCACTGGTTCTCCCAACTCTGAACCCGTTTGATCAAGATCTTCTAGCCATAGATGGCTTACCTTCCAACTTAGATTTTGAGCCCTCACTTGTGTAAAACTTTACACTGTGGACTGAGCACTGACCATTTCTTTGAAGATGAAATGTGCGCCAGATTTTTCGACTCTTAGAACATTCTTACATATAAATGTTCCTAATCAAAATTCTCACAGCCTGATTGAAATTAATCTCTCAAATTCTAGCCATAGATAGATTAGCTATGGACTTAGACACGTGCAAAAGGATTTCTCAAAAGATTAAACACAGAAGGAGAATGGGAGAGAAGATCGACGCGCAGAATTCTACAACATTTTCTTCTTCATTACTTTTCATACATATGGTTGATGATACATACAATGTTCATCACCTCTTCACCTATTCTTCTCTATCTGATCTATATCACTCTCTCCTACTATGAATACGTATCTGTAGATATATATACGAGTCTAACTCGTCATCTTTTTCAAAATACATTGAACTATTTACAAGAGTAATATACAAAAGAAACATTTCTGATTCTATTTTCTTCCTCTGAAAGTAATCTTCATTCTTCCACATATCTTCTCACTTTGATCTTCATATAATCACTATTGATGATTGCTCTGCTCCAACAGCTCCCCCTCAATCTTCAATTGTGATTACCTGCATTTTCTTTATTCCTGCCATATCTTTAAACCTCTGCAACTTAGGTCCATCCAAACTTTTAGTCATCATATCTGCAAGTTGATCTTTTGTAGGAGTGTGTATGACTTCAATTTCTTTCTCAATGACCTTCTCTCTCAGAAAATGATACTGTATTTCAATATGCTTAGTTCTAGCATGAAATACAGGATTAGCTGCCAAGTATAATGAACTCATATTGTCTCCACAAATAATAGGAGTACTCTGAATCACATCAAAAACTTTCAAAAGTGTCTTTAGCCATATTACCTCTTTTGCAGCTTCCACCATACCTTTATATTCTGCCTCTGTGGATGACAAAGCAACTGTATGTTGCTTCTTGGAACACCATGAAATCAATTTGTCTCCTACATAGCACAAGTATCCATGTGTTGATCTTCTATCATCCACATTACCTGCCCAATCTGCATCACTATATATCTTGATTCTTGTATCTGAAGTAAACCCATAGTACAACCCTTCTTTGAGTGTACCCTTGATGTACCTAAGTACTCTTTGTCCTGCAATCCAATGTTCCTTTCTAGGACAATGCATGAATTGTGAAAGCACACCAACTGCATATGATAAGTCAGGCCTTGTCAATGTAGCATAGATCAAGCTACCAACCAAACTTTGATAGAGTTTCATATCTCTGAACTCTTCTCCTCCAAACCTAGACAATTTATGGTTCACTTCCAAAGGTGTAGGTGCAACCCTGCAATCTTCCATTTTAAATTTGGTTAGCAAATTTTTAAGATACCTTTCTTGGGTCACATATACTCCATGTTGAGTATAAGAGATCTCCATTCCCAAGAAGAATGATAGGTTCCCCAAATCACTGATTTTGAACTCTTTCTCCATCTGCTTCTTGATCATTTGTATTCCTTTATCATCTGTTCCTGTAAGTATTATGTCATCAACATAAATACACACATAAATGAATCCATTTTCACTTGCTTTGACTAGCAAGCTACTATCTGCCTTTGATGCTTGAAATCCAAGATCATTTAAGAATTTTACAGGCCTGTAATTCCAAGCCCTTGGGGCTTGCTTCAACCCATACAAAGCTCTCTTGAGCTTACATACATAATTTGGACTCACTTGATCTTTGAACCCATCTGGTTGCTCCATGTAGACTTCATCTGAAATGTAACCATTCAAGAAAGCATTTTTGACATCTAATTGAGATAACTTCCAACCTTTACAAGCAGCAATTGCTATGAGTGTCCTGATGGTTGTCATCTTTGCCACAGGACTATAAGTCTCATCATAATCCACTCCATATGTCTGTGCATATCCTTTCACAACAAGTCTAGCTTTGTACCTAGACACACTTCCATCTGCAAATCTCTTTGTTCTGTAAACCCACTTGCATCCAATAATCTTCTGACTATTAGGTTTAGGAACCAAATCCCATGTTTGATTCTCTATCAATGCATCATACTCCTCTTGCATAGCATCTTCCCAATTCTTCTTCCCTTTGGCCTCTTCAAATGTAGAAGGGTCTTCATCTGCTTTTACCAAATAAGCATAATCTTTAGTAGTTAAGAATGAAGTGTCATAGCTATACCTTGTAGGTTGCCATTTGTGCCTAGATGATCTCCTAACTTCTGCACTTCTTGAGGTCTCTGGTTCATCACATTCTGGATCAAACCTTGGCCTCTCTTCAACTTCAACCTACACTTCATTACTCTCACTTTCATCAAGTAATTGAATCTTTGCTTTACCTTTCCTTTGATCCACAACTTCTTCATCATCTGCATGTACATTATATTTACCTGCATACCAAGTACCTTGCTCATCAAATGTAACATCCTTGGATACAATAAATTGCTTTGTGGATGGACTCCACAACCTGTATCCCATTTGCTTATCATCATAGCCAATGAATACATACTTTTCTGCCTTAGGCTCCAACTTATGCCTCAATTGAGATGGCACATATGCATATGCCAAGCATCCAAATATTCTGCAATGATCCAAGGTAGGTTTCTTACCCCACCAAGCTTCATATGGTGTCATACCCTGCAAAGCTTTACAAGGCAATCTATTAACCAAATATGTAGCTGTATTAACAGCCTCAGCCCACAAATAATTTGGGCAATTCTTCTCTTTCATCATGGACCTTGCAAACTCAACAAGTGTCCTGTTTCTTCTTTCTGCTACCCCATTTTGTTGAGGAGAGTACCTGCAAGTAACTTCTCTCTTTATACCTGCATTCCACAAATAATCATTGAACTCATTTGAAAAATACTCTCCCCCTCCATCTGACCTTAGTCTCTTCAATTTTTGACCTGTAATCCTTTCTGCATATGCATGATAGTGTTTGAATGTATTAAAAACTTCTGACTTTTCCTTAATCACATAAATTGTGATCCACCTGGTAGCATCATCAACATATATGACATAATATCTTGAACCATTTATACTAAAGTCCTTTGAAGGACCCCACACATCTGTATGCACCAATTCAAGTCTTTCTGAATACATAAACCCATGCTTGGAGTAGGATTGCTTATGAGCCTTACCTAATTGACATGCCTCACATCTGTATGTCATGTGTTGACCTGCAATGTTAGGCATTCCAAGCACTGAATCATTGTTAATCATTTCTTTGATACCTCTTTCATTAAAGTGTCCAAGTCTTTTGTGCCAAAGATCCAATTCTGACACCTTTTGCTCTCCATATGTGAACATAGCATGTCCAACATTTCCTTGTACCTTCAATGTGAAAAGCCTTCCTTCTTTCTTTCCTGCAATAACTTGTTTATACCCTTGACTAGGGTCTTCCACATAAACTCCATCATTGGTAAACCTTACCTCATAACCTTTTTCCACAATTTGACCTACACTGATCAAATTCTTTGGAATTGTGGGAACATAGAGTACCTTACTCAGAAGAGTACTCCCATCCTTAGCTTTGACTGAACCAATTGACTTTACCTTATGCTTTGTATTATCACCTGTCTGAACTGTATGATTAATTGCATTATGATCTAGGTCAGTCATCAAAGCAATATTTCCACTTAAATGATTACTACATCCTGAATCAATATAGAACACTCTCATGTCCTCATGTGAGGTTTCACATGTATTCATAATGAGAGTCGAGTCCTCCTTTTGATCTGATGCATAGTTGTAGTAGGTGTTATTATAGGATTGACTTTGGAAGTTTCTTCCACCACCTCTTCCAAAAGAATTCCTACCACCTCTACCTCTGAAATTTCCTCTCTGAAATCTACCACCTCTTGCTCTTTGATTAAAGTTCTGATAATTACCATTGTTTTGATTATTATGCCAACAATCATGAGATAGATGATTGGTCTTACCACATATCCAACAAGCTCTTGCATTCTCTTTGTTGTTTCTGCCTCTTCCTCTACTTCTGCCATTTCCTCTTCCTCTTATGAAGTTTGCTTGGTTTGATGTACCTTCTTCTTCACCTGATTGTTGCTTTCCTTTGTTGGCTTTCTTCTTGTCTTTAGAATACATTGCATGACCTGCACTCTTATCAACATCTCCTTTGACATCATTCTCAAAAGTTAGCATATGTCCTAACAATTGATTCAAATCAGGAGTAAAGTGATCTAATGAAAGTTCTGTAGATAAAATGAAAGGCTTCCATTTCTCATCTCCTCTTAGCCCTGTGAGTATTTGTCTTACCAATTTGTCTTCTTCAATATCTTCATCCACTGCACCTAGAGAATCTGCAATGTCCTTCATCTTTGTCACATAATCAGAGATTGATTGTGAGGCCTTCTTCTTGAAGGTAGTAAACTCTGCCCATAGTGAAGCCTTCCTTGATTTGGTTGTGTTTTGGAAATGCTCCTCCAAAGCATTCCAAATGTCACAAGCACTCTCAAGTCCTCTAATGTGAGGAAGCAAATAGTCATTGACTGCCATGTAGATGATGCTTCTTGCTTGAGCATCCTTCTTCATCCAATTCTTCAAATCTGCAAGCTCCTCCCTAGTTGGAACACTAGGATCTCTGAATTCTGGCTTTTCTTCATCTCTTGTGATGTATCCTATCAGATCTTTGCTCATAAGGTGAGCTTCCATCCTCATAGACCAAGCAGGATAGTTCTCTCTATCCAACTTTTCAATTTGGAGACTATCTCCCATCCTTGCTTCACCTGTAGTCTCAAAACTTTAACCTTTACAGATAATGAATGTACCTTTACTTCGAATGTTGCTCCTTCTGATCCTTTTGATGCTCTTTGTATGTCTTCCTTCAAGTTTTCTTCAACCTTTACCCTTCTGCACCTTCAAGATGTAAAGATTTGTACTTCTGCAATAGTCGGAGTCATCTTCACTTCAATTTTGACACAACCTGCTCTGATACCACTGATGGAGAGTGTTAATCTCCAAAAGAACAAGTTGATCTTGAATTTAGATCACCTCTATATCAAGATCAACTTTAGACTCCACCTAATTTAGAGAATCTTCACCAAATTATCAGAAAATTGATTATTCTGAAAAATTCAGTTTCTTCAGAAAAGTCTGCTGTAGATTAGTCACTCATTGACTAATCAATCCTGTAAAGTTTTTGATAAAACTTTGCACAATACTTCGCCTTAAGATTGCGCGACTTTACCAAGTTAAATCTCTCAAAAAGATTAAGTACACACTGAGAAATGTGTGAAACACTTTACCTATGTCTGAAAGTGCTTCTCTGCAATGGCGACTTTGACACCTGCAACTTCTTAGCACTGGTTCTCCCAACTCTGAACCCGTTTGATCAAGATCTTCTAGCCATAGATGGCTTACCTTCCAACTTAGATTTTGAGCCCTCACTTGTGTAAAACTTTACACTGTGGACTGAGCACTGACCATTTCTTTGAAGATGAAATGTGCGCCAGATTTTTCGACTCTTAGAACATTCTTACATATAAATGTTCCTAATCAAAATTCTCACAGCCTGATTGAAATTAATCTCTCAAATTCTAGCCATAGATAGATTAGCTATGGACTTAGACACGTGCAAAAGGATTTCTCAAAAGATTAAACACAGAAGGAGAATGGGAGAGAAGATCGACGCGCAGAATTCTACAACATTTTCTTCTTCATTACTTTTCATACATATGGTTGATGATACATACAATGTTCATCACCTCTTCACCTATTCTTCTCTATCTGATCTATATCACTCTCTCCTACTATGAATACGTATCTGTAGATATATATACGAGTCTAACTCGTCATCTTTTTCAAAATACATTGAACTATTTACAAGAGTAATATACAAAAGAAACATTTCTGATTCTATTTTCTTCCTCTGAAAGTAATCTTCATTCTTCCACATATCTTCTCACTTTGATCTTCATATAATCACTATTGATGATTGCTCTGCTCCAACATTTGGTTTGATACAAAGCCATTCCACCATCAACTTGCATAAACTGAATGCCCAAATAGTGATGCAAATGCCCCAAATCAGACATCTCAAATGAAACATTCAAATCATCCTTAAAATCAGCAATATGCTTCTCAATAGGACCAGTGAGCAGCATGTCATCAACATAGACAACAATGATCAGAAGCACATCATTAACACGCTTAACATAGAAGGTGCTTTCAGTTGGACTATTCTCAAAACCATGTGCAATCAAATAGGCATGTATCTTCTCATAACAAGCACGTGGTGCTTGCTTTAAACCATATAATGCCTTCTTTAACCTCCACAATTGGTTTTCATGCCCTTTCTGCACGAAGCCACGGGGCTGAAAAACATACACTTCTTCATGCAAGTCACCATTCAGAATTGAATTTTAATGTCCAACTGATGTACATTCCAACCATGATGGGCTGCAAGTGCACAAATGCTCCGAACAGTAGTCATATGGCATGTAGGTGCAAAGGTCTCATCAAAATCAATGCCTCTTTCCTGCGCATAACCCTTTGCAACAAGCCTAGCCTTATACCTATCAATTGTACCATCAGGTTTACACTTCAGCTTGTATACCCACTTAGTGCCAATAGCCTTCTTGCCAAGAGGCAAGTCACATAAAGACCAAGTACCAATTTATTGCATCATATCATAGGAGCCATCCAATTTTCTAAATTTTGTGCTTCATCAAACGAAACAGGCTCATTCTCATCATAGAGACTAGATGCAGCCATAGCATAGCAATATGATGCAAAAGAGGCACTATGAGAGCCTAAACGAGTACGATATGATAGAGGTGCATCTAATTTGTTGTCACGCAAAGTCTGCACCAGCCATTTTGGCATACTTTTTGCCTGCTCAATATCAGCTCTCTCATCAACTAGTGCATCATGTAAATCTACATCAGAAATGGAATGATCTGCATCATCATATGAAACATGCAAAGGCTTAGAAGTTGCCTCATTGGGACCAGCACTAGACGGTCCACCTGTAAAAAGAGGCAACAAAGTATCATACATGTCTTTGGAGCTAACAGATGTCTCCTTAGTACATGAAAGCAATGGCTCAATACCATCTTCCACAAAAACAACATCACGACTAACCAGAATGCGTTTAGTCTATGGATGATACAGACGATAGCCTTTACTTTCAGAATTGTATCCAACAAAAATACATTTTACTGCTTTATCATCCAACTTTTTGTGATGTTGTTCAGGCACTAATGCATATGCCAAACAACCAAAAACACGCAGATAAGCAACAGATGGCTTGTGATCATGCCAAGCCTCATATGGAGTGATAGACTGCAGCGCCTTAGTGGGACACCTGTTTAGTACATATGTTGCACACATGACAGCCTCAAGCCAGAAACTATGTGGTAAAGCCTGACTCTTGACCATACACCTCGCCATCTCCATGAGTGACCTGTTCTTTTGTTCAGCAACTCCATTTTGTTGAGGTGTATACGGCACTGTACACTGGTGTTTTATCCCACATTCATCCAGAAATGCATTAAAATCAGAAGACATATATTCCCCCCCTCGATCAGAACGGAGGGTGCCCATTTTACATGCTGACATATTTTCAACCAAAACCAAAAACAGTTTGAAGCACATGAACACTTCGGACTTTTCCTTCAATGGATATACCCATGCATGCCTGGAAAAATCATCAATGAAAGTCACGAAGTAAAGATAATTCCCGAAAGAAGGTGTCTGCATAGGACCACAGACATCACTATGTACAAGCTGTAATTTTTGAGTAGCCCGAACTGAACCATCTTTTGGAAAGGACGAACTCTACATTTTGCCCAAAATACAGCCTTCACAAACATGTTTTCTAGGTGCCTCAAGTTTGGGCAAAGAGGACATCATTTGAGATTTCTGTAGGTGTAGCAAACTAGCAAAATTCAGATGACCAAAGCATGCATGCCAAAGCTTTGCATCTAACATAGCCTGAGAATCATTTACTGCACATGACAAATCATTTACAGATCTTTCATAGTCTATGAGCTTATACAGTCCACGACATAAAATCCTAGAAGCAATAATCACATCGCCATTTGACAGATCATGAAGTGTACACCTGTCATCAATAAATTTCACAACCAAACCAATCTTGGCTAATGCAGAAACTGATCGCAGGCTCTTCTTGATCCCTGGCACAAATAAAGCATCTGACAAAGTGAAAGAACTACCATCAGCAGTAGTCAAAATGATTTTACCAACTCCCATAACAGGATAAGAGGAGTTGTTGGCACATGTAATAGTATTCCCTGTAGGGGCAGGCTCGAATGAACAGAAGAAACTACACTGCGAGGTAATATGTTTGGTCGCCCCACTGTCAACATACCAAACATCTGAGTCTATTGCAGACATGCACTGCTCATGAGAAGATGGGTCAAAACTGCACACAGTAGTAAACGCCCATTCTTCTTCCTGCACAAGATTAGCAGACTCTGTTTTTGGTGTAGAGGCCTCTGCAACAACCATTCCAGCCTCTTTCTTCTTTGCCTCTTTAGCAACCAGTTTTGGACATTTCTTTATGATATGATCATTCCCTTTACAGTACTTACAAAACAATTTCTGATTTTTTGATTTCTTCTCATCTTTATCTTCCTTCTTCAAATATGCAGAATTAGCAGATTTCTGCTTACTAGTTGAAGAGCTCCATTTTCCTTTGCCCTTCTGACTAGCCAGGAAAGCTTGATTTGCAACTTGCATAATGGCCATGTTCTTCCTGGACTGATCTTCCTGCAACATAACAGAGCCTACTCCTCAAATGATAAGGCATTCGGATTGCCTTTCATCATCAACTGAAGAGTAGAAGCAAAACTCTGATATGAATCATGAAGATCATTCAGAACGGTCTGCACAAGTGAGCTATCTGGTATAACCTCATCAGCAAAAATCAACTGTTCTTTCAAATCTTTGATCTTCGTTAGGAAACTGTCCATAGAATCACCTTCATTCATGTGCTCACTCTCCAACTGTTTTGAGAGGTAAGTAACGCGAGCCTCATTCCTAGCTTGGTACAATGTGGTAAATGTATCCCAGGCATCCTTAGTTGTTCTGCAAGAGCGAATGTGAGGAATAATGGCATGTTTGACAGACAAAGCTATCAATGCATGTGTCTGGGCATCTCTGCCATCCCAGCAAATCTGCTCTGTAGTAGGTGCAGCAGAAACCGAAGCACGAACAGGAATATGTAGAATATCATCATCTTTGACACCTTCTGCATCAGCTTCACTACTTGCAGTTGCAACAGTTGCAGGTGTGATAGGACGTTTTTCGACACCCTGTACAATGTTCCACAGTCCTTTTGCAACCAACACATGTCGCATCATATAAGCCCATACCAGGTAGTTGGTACCATCCAACTTATCCTCAACAGCCAACATATGGAATACATCACTCCTTTCAGCCATGGCCGGTGATTAAAATATCTTGATGCGAAAAATTGATTGTATCTCAAAAAGTTGAACAGAACTGCCCAGACCAATTCCACTAGACCTATAGCAGACTTGGAGATGCTTATACCGACAAACAGAAACTAGTATATACCTTTGGCACAAAAAGATGAAATAGCCTGCACAAGCACTGTGATAGTGCATTCGAAGGCCGAAACGAGCTCAGATGCGGTTTCGGCACCACATTGCAAATCTTTTTTGATCTCGGAAACACGCTTAGTATGCTCACCAAAATTTGTGTGATTCTGAGACTGCAAACGCATGAGTGTCGATGGCGCCCTAGATGAAGCGACGACCTGCTCTGATAGCAATTGTTGGAGTTAGATGTCTGCGGAAGCACATGAACAGCATAAGGAAGAAGAAGAAGCTTGGAGCACAACACACAATACTGAATGTATTACTAGAGAATGTACAAAGATAAGTAGCCCATTAGGGCAATAGGCGTATATACAAGCCGGGGGAAAAAACCTCCTAAAGAGGGAAAAAAGTGCCCCGGCGGTCCTAGTGTGTTCACACACATCACTACCTAAATATATCAACACTTTGTAGATTATCAAGATCTTTTATACTTAGTAAAAGACCTTGTCAAACAAGCAGGATAGTCAGATGTTTCTCACTTCTCATGGAGTTTGAATTTGAAGTGGTAGTAAGAAAAGGAAAAACCCACTTGAGAGCATATCATTTATCAAGAGTTCTCACTAGATAAAACCACATTCAATCGATTATGAGCTCCCTAATCCATATCTACTTCATGTAGAAAGCATACTAGGATGGGCAAGCTCTTTGGTACCAATTTTGTCGATTGGACCAAGAAAATGGATTTCTACACATTTGATTTTGCAAAGTAAAAACTTTATTCTTTTATCAAGACATTTGTACCATGTGAATAACATTGGAGTACTAGAATATCGTGTTCCTAAAGAAGAACAAGGTTCATATTTAAAGAAGGCACATCTTTGGAATGCATGTTTCCATGCCTTCAAAGGTTTTCACTTTAAATAATTTGGCAAGGATGGGAGTCCATTGGCCAACCAACGAAAAGGATGTGGAAATACACATAGCTTCATGTGAAAAATGTCAAATAAATCATCAAAGAGAATTGATAACATTATTATGGTTCAAAGAGAATCCTAGGTGGAATGATCATATTGTGGAACCTTTAAAGCAAGATAATCTCAAAAATTCAAAAGAAGAAAGTTCAAACACATGAAATATGCAAGAACTAAGTAAAGACTTTCTACTCATCAAATGTTAATTATACAAAAGGAATGGATGGATACTTAAGAATATATGTCCATGAAGACAAATCTTTGGAAATGTTAGAAATGGCTGACTCAGGTGTAGCAGGAGGTCACTTTTCTAGTGAAAGAACTACTAAATTAATTCTATATTCATGATTTTGGTGACCTACCTTATTTCTTTATGCAAAACTGTTTGCATAAAGATGTGATATTTACCAAAGAACAAGAAAACCAATAAGAAAAGATGAAATTCCCCTCAAGCCTTTGATATCTACAAGAGTTTTTAGCAAATGGGGATTGGACTTCATTGGACCTATACATCCACCAGCTAAAAGCTCGCATGCAGAATATATTTTAGTGGCAATATACTATTTGCCCAAATGTGTTGAAGCCAAAGCTACTATAAAGAATGATGCTCATACAACTACAAAATTCTTATATGAATACATCATCACTAGGTATGGATTACCAATTGAGTTGGTAAGTGATAGGGGAACTCATTTTCTGAATCAAGTGATTGAAACCTTGACAGGTCAATTTATGATCACACATAGAAAATCTGCACCTTATCACCCTCAAGCCAATGGTCTTGTAAAAAGTACCAACAAAGTGCTATGCACTGTGGTTTCCAAACTAGTGAATACCAAAAGATCATATTGGGATATGCAACTGCACCATGTCTTATGGGAATACAGAGTAGCATATAAAACCTCAATTGGAACTTTTCCTTTTAATTCAGTTTATGGCCAAAAGGTAGTTTTGCCAATGGAATTCCTTATACCTACATTAAGGATAGGAAGTCAAGTACAATGGATAGGACAAAAAGTAAACAGATAAGAAAAAAGTACAATAATCATACAAAAGTAAACAAAAAGAAGAACAGATAAGACAAGAGGCTAAGGAAGAAGCCAAGGAAAGGATTAGGAAGTTATACAAAGAAGTAAAGGAATTAATGGTGTGTGACATGAAATCTGATAGAAAAAATAAACATCTACCAATCATTGCTATACATTATAAGGAAACTTAAAGTAGGGTTTTACTTGATACAGGATCCAGGTTTTACTTGATACAGGATCCCAAGTGAATCTAATAAGCTCAGAAATACTCAATCACTTCAAGAAGAGGAGAAGGCAAAGTACAACATTAATTAAAATGATTAGTGGACAAACACTCCCAATACTATCAACCCAAAAAATTGTTCTTAAGGTGAGGAA
Source organism: Ceratopteris richardii (assembly GCA_020310875.1). NCBI lineage: Eukaryota > Viridiplantae > Streptophyta > Polypodiopsida > Polypodiales > Pteridaceae > Ceratopteris > Ceratopteris richardii. The sequence continues at coordinate 81,927,197 of CM035442.1, forward strand.
AGAAGAATCCACAGTAGAATGTGTAGAATGGCCTGATGAGTTAATGCCTGAAAAAATAATATTAGGACAATCTTGGATGAGGAAAATAGTTTCTATTGATTTTGATAGACTGATGATTCATTTTAAAACTAACAATAAAAAAATGAAGATATTGTTTGAAAGTGATGATGTGCACGACTCAAAAGAAAGCATACATAGTCTACATATGGGAACTTTCAAATTTCCATTGATAGAAAATCTAACAGATCTGGAGCATAGTATAAAGAAGGAATCAATACAGGATCATATAAAGGTGTCATATGATAAGAAAGCAAAATAAGGAAGAATATGGCAAGTATACTCCTTCCATCATGACCATATAAGGATGAAACAAATATGCAGACCAAAAGAAAGATTAACAGACCAAAACATAAGAATGAGGTAGATCTGGAGACCCAAACCATTAACAACCAAAGAGAATCAAGAAAATTCATCAAATATACATAGAAGAAAAACAATAAAGCAAAGTGAAAAACAAAAATACAAATCAAGCTACTACTGGAGAAGAAAGGCAATAGTAAACATACATAACACAATCCAACAACAACATGAAAAGATGGCTAATCAAAAGAAAACCTCATCACCGAAGAAGCACTTAAGTACATTACTTAAGACTTCAAATTTGCACCATGAAGAGGATGCATTGTCAAAGTATGCATGTGTAGGGCTACACTACAAAGCCGTGCAATCACTAAGCACAACAAAGTTAATCCCATGCACAGAGAAAAGCTCTTCTCATTATAGGAGAAAGAGTTGGGAGGGGAAGACAAATCAGAAAGGATACATGGATCTTCATGACCTCTCAGTATTGTTTTTTTATATTTCATCAATATGACAAAGAAGGGGAGAAGAAACAAATCAAAAAATATATACGTAATTATGTAAATATATGTATACACTTCTATATATGTACATAAATATTTTATTTTTTCAAAGCACAAAGCAAGACATAGAAGTGTGTGTGAGTATTATTTTTGTGATTTTAATTATTTCCAAATTTTTCTTTTTCTTAAAATAATCAATGGGAATAGTCATATCTATTATTATCTTTTTGGTGTTCCAAATTCAAAATGCCTTCCAATTGCACTAGAAAAATCTTGCTACAAATGTGATGAGCACAAGAATTCTAGAAAAATGTGGTAATATCACTATGTGATGATCAGATGTAAAATTATTTTTCTTTCTGATGATTGATGCAAACAATGTTTTTTGAGTCTTTTATTAATATGTGTGGAGTGATGGTGTGATTTCTCTTACAAGAGGACTAAAGGGCTTCCAATAGCTTAATTGGAAGTGGATGTAGTCTCCTTATCTAGAAGAAATTGGCTCTTGGACAGTGATGGAGTAGAGGAAGTGGTGGAATTAGATTCAAAACAAGAAGAAGTTCCAAAATAGGAAAAAATAGAAAAGGAGTTGAAGGATTTTCTAAAAATATTCAGTAAACACATTTTCACAATAAAGAAAGGAAAGTTCAAATAAACCATGCTATGCCAGAAGTTTTACAACTTCCAAAGATCAACAGTAGCCTATAAGAGGTGGAAGGTAGTGGGCTTGCACAAACTTCTTGAGGAACCTATGTTCTTCATAGATTTTGAAAGATGCAAGTAGGTCATGTCATCATTACAGGAACCCTCTAGGAAAGTCCAGGATCCAAGTACTTTAAGAACATCATGACAACCTTGTAGTAAGAAATTTTGGAGTGAATAAAACAATAGAACTCATATCAAGGTATTTTTGGTGGAAGGAAGTCAAAGAATATAACCGAACTTGTAATACTTGCAATAGATCTAAGGTACCATGACATAAACCTCATGGCCTCTTGCAACCTTTACCTATTCCAAAACGGCTATGGGCTTCATTATCTATGGATTTCATCACAGATCTACCAAAGTCAGATAAGTATGATGCCATTCTTGTTATAGTGGATAGATTTACAAAGATGCCACACTTTATTCTAACTACTAAGCCAATCACAGGTGCGTGCACTGCTAGAATTTTTCTCAAATACATCTTTAGGCTTCATGGATTGTCTGATGATATTGTCAATGATCAAGATCTCCAGTTCATATACATCTTTTGGAACATTCTTTCCAAGATCCTTGGCATTCAAGTTAAACTATCTATAGCCAATCATCCACAGACTGATGGACAAACAGAACTGGTGAATCAAGTCCTAGAACAATATCTTTGTTGCACCATCAACTATCATTAAAATGATTGGTTTGAGCTTTTATTGTTTACCCTTTGTAGAGTTTGCTTATAACAATAGTGTTCATACATCTACCAAGCAAAATCCCTTCTTTGCAGATTATGGAAAACATCCAAGGATGGATCTACAACTGTCAATCATGTCAAGAACCAACTACCAAAGATAAAGCCCACGATCTCATGGATATTCACAAAGAAGTCAAGGAAAAAATCCATAGAGCTCAAGAACAATATAAGTATTATGCATATCAGCATCGTGTTCAAAATCCATCCTATCACATTGGGGATAAATTCTGGTTACTCAGAAGTAATTTGCAAACTTCGAGGCCTTGTGCAAAGCTATACCATCAGAGATTTGGTCCATTCACCATCTTGATCAAGATTAATCCAGTCACTTTCAAGCTCCAGGTACCAAGTACCATGAGAATGCATCCAATTTTCCATGTATCTATGTTGGAATCATATTAGATTTCACCATTGAGGGAGGAGAGACCCAGTCCTTCACCACCTATCGAGATTGATGATCATGAAGCATTCGAAGTTGAGCATGTCCTAGATTCAAGAATATCTCGAGGAAGATTGAAGTACCTTGTTCATTGGAAAGGATATGACATCAGTGGTCGCACTGGGGAACTTGTAGAGACCCTTCACAGAGCACCAATTAAGGTTCACGAATTTCATAAGAAAAATCCAATGAATTTGAGATTAGAGATCATGAATTCTCCTCGTGGATCTCGTAGCTTGAGGGGAAGGTGATGTCATGGACAAGGAAACCATCTTGAACCTCAAGTTCCATGTGACTTCTATATCTCACAATTGATTCAGAATTTGGAGAAACCAATGCTTCCATTGCATCCAGCACATCAAAACCCTAAGATCGACTATCTACTTGCATCATTCGGATATCCAGAGCTCATGTTTTGAATTGGTGACATCA
>CM035442.1:81937880-81972880 GCA_020310875.1 Ceratopteris richardii
CGGATTACTGACATCATCAGCTCGTAACCGCCTTTGATGAACCGCCCTTGAAAACCTATATAAGGAGGGGTTGGTCACATACATACTCACTCTTGCCAATACAAGTCTTAGGAGCTCAAGTAAGTACTCTCCATTCCAGTTCCAATTCTTGTCTTGCCAATACAAGTCATGACCGCCAAGTAAGTACTCTCCATTCCAGTTCCAATTCTTGTCTTGTTCCTTGTTCCAATCTTGTCTAGTCTTGTATCTTGGACATCTCGTCTTGTCCTCTTGTAATCTCGTTGTACAAGATCTTGTCTAGTTGCTTCTTGTATCTAGTTCATCTGCATGAAGGAAATTCTTGTAATCGAGATATCTTGTTTCATACATACGGTCTTGGGTTGTGGGATCTCCTGTATCATCTCTAATCGAGTTTTCCATATCCAACAGCCGAGGGTTGTGGGACGTCTTATATCGGTTATCCATTCTTGTATTGTTCTCCTTATATGGGTGTTCTTGTAATCGAAAGTATAATTCCAAAATCTTGCCTAGTCCAGTCAGAGAGCACAATCTAGTGCTCCCTCGACATAAAGAGTCAAAACAAGGAGAAAACTCCTGATAATTTTAGGCCGAAATCTTCGTAGAATGTAAAATGAGAAAAAAGAGCACAATGGTTAGCATACCTGAGGAACTAATTCAAAGGCATGCTAATTTGGGGTGCAACACACAGTCCTGAGAATCCTTTTTAAAAAGAAAGGAATTTCGGGAAAGTTTTTTTTTTTTTTTTTTTTTATAATAAAAGGAAGTTCGGCCTTAGCCAGTTTCGGGAAAGTTACAAGAGCCTCACCCTCATGTACTCACTCATTCCCTTGCACTCACACACTCTGTCATCCGAGAAGGAAGAGAGAGAGACCGGAGGAAAATAAAAGTTTGTGGAGACCTTTTTGGTTCGTCAACAAGTCTGGAAACAGTTGGGATGTTCAGAAAAAACTTGGGAAAAGTTTTTGAAAAACTTTCTGTATGCATCATTGATCTCTTCAAGTGTCCATCATGTAGTTGTTCATCTTCGTATCACTGAACCTGGGCAATTAGTCTATGTGTGGTAGTGCACTCCTTGTTTGTCTTCTCCTCTCGTTGTCTCCTATTTGTTTGTCCCGATTGAGATTTTCCTCTTGGTGTAGCTACGGTAAGAGACTTTATCTGATTGCTGTTTTGAGCTCAGTTTGTTTTGCATTTTTTGGTGTCTGTGTACTTGCTTTGAGTATGAGAGATGAGTGTTGTGAGGTTCATCACTGATGCTTATGGGTGTGTCCTACCTCTCGCCCACAACATTCATTAGGCATTCAAATCTACAACAAAATGTTCTCATAGAGAATCGTGGACACTATATTGTGAGGTCCTTGGATGCAATGACCAATTTTAACTTTTTAGCGTAACATTCAGCAGCATGATCAGTAAGTACTTTTCGGGGCTAAGACATGTGACGGGATGTAAGGAAGCAATGAAATCCAACACCCAATGGTTGAATGGCTGCCATGGTATAGAAATGTAAAGAGCTTTGTTTCTTTGTTTAGACAGCTTTGGTGCACACCTTATGCATACATCGGACTCCTTTGCATAGTCGGCACAATCCTAGAAGACATAAGGCCACAACACACCATTTTGCAGCATCCGTTAACACTCCTTTGCAGTTCTCTGAAGTCGTCTTCTTGGAATACAAGAAGCCACCTGTATTTAAAGTCATTTACTAGGTTTGAAGGTGAAGCTGAATCTGGGTAAAAATCTCCTTTAAAAATAGAACATGTATGTAAACTATATTTGCACTAAAGGTAGTTGAAGTTCAAGTGTGAAGAACTCTACAGATAGTGGTTGAGTTTGAGACTGAATAACTGAAATTGAGGCTGAAATACCCTTAGGTTCAGATGAACTCCAAGATTTTTCGAACTTTTGAAGTAAATTGTATTTATGTGACCACCTATGGAGTTTATTTATACTTGAAAAAAATTCAGGTGAAAAGTAGCAATTATTCATGAAAAGTAGGTTTTATTGAAGTAAGGAACCTTCATTTTGTATTCGAAGTTCTATATTTGAAAACTTAAATTTTTGTTCTTCATGAAAAGTTTGAAAATCTAAAATGCTAAAATGATTTCTTATGGTAAGGATCTAAAATAACTATCTTAAAATTCCTTACATACCTTGTAACGAAGTTAAACACATAAAAACTCTCAAACACTATGGGACTTTTTGTTCTTTCTCCCCTTCGGTACATTGTGGCTGTAATCTTCATCCAGATTAGTTTTTTAACTGCAATTAGTGTCCCTTTGACGAGTTATTGTGAAGGCAATCGTGTCTCCACTCGCTTTCAAATGCTTATGATGGCCTCGAGGATGAGAGTGATTAGTTTATAACACAATTACTGCAGCATTGGTCCTAATATTAGTTTGAGAAAAAGCTTGACCTAGTGGGCTTTGGAGTGTAGCTCCTTGAACTGAGATCCTAGAGAATGACATGGGAGGAAATTAAGAGTCATAGCATGATGTCCATATGTAAAACATGCAATGTTAGCTTTGTCTGGGAGTTTTTTTAGGTCATCAATGCAAATTTAGCTAGACCTATGGCAAAGGTATCCGTCTCTCAATATCCACACTGGCTTATCATAAATGAATGTTTGATGTTTGCTTAACGGGGCATTTGAGTCCCTCAGAATGATGTGTTTATCCTTAACAGGAACTCCTATATTATGTTATCATGTAGCACAGAGGAAAGTGACTATCCATTCGAGTAGCATAAACTGATATCCTAAAAGCAAAACTGCATGGAGTGAGGATGTCAAGAATGCTGTCTATGTTACACAGATAATCAGCTGATTTGGATTTTTGGCCAACCTGGATATTGGCTGCTCAGGTACATCTGGGATTCCAGGACTGTACTTCTTTCTGAGGGACTGACTTTATCATCCCAAGCACATCAAGAAAGCTGTTACAAGGTTATATTCTTAATTCAGCAGATACTATTCTTTTCTACTGAAATTTAAAATCTTGTACTTCAGTATACTAACCTGGGGACTTTTTCCTTCAAACATATTAATAAAGAGAACATGCACTTTCCCCAAAATATATAAGAATCTTCTTCTCTCATCCCTGAGTCTCATCCACATATATCCGGCATGACCATCTACATCACATGAAGAATAGCCACAACAACTCTCTGGAGAGAAATGCCATAACTCTTGATGTGGCATTGATTGGCCAGCCTGGTAAGTTTCTTAGTCAAACAATATCTCTCTCTCTCTGAAAATATTGTTGTGGCCTGTATGACACAGCATGGTTCTATACTGATCACCCTTTTCTTCTAAAGGCTCTCATCGCCATTTACCACAATTATAGTCTTTGCATAAGTTACATCATGTTTTCAACATGAGAAAGGGTCATATCCTCTCCAAGGAAGATAACTTTCTATTACTGCAGGTCTTTGTTGCAAGAATCCTCTTAAATAGAGGAAAAACATGAAGAAATTAGATTTTGTTAATTTCTTTAGATGTTTCCCACTATTTGAGCATTTCCTTTTAACTGTCCATGCTTTTATGTGCAGGATAGTCGATCCTTATCAAAGCCATGAACTCTCTCAACTTCTCCTCAACAGTTTAGATACATTAATGTTTGTATAGTGTTAAAAGTAGCCTATGCCTTACTGTATTGTACAAGTCTCTTCACCTCTATCCTTAACTCTCTAACTCTCACCATGCTTGATCGTGACTCGCTTTATTATTTTAGATGACTGTGTTTTCCTCTTGTTCTGGCTCTTGAAAAGATTCTTTTCTTCTGGCACTACAGAAGATCCTGGTTATGCTGTTTCATTAATTGACTAGATGAAGAGCACAATGGATTATTCATTGTTCATCTTTGACTATGTTGTTCATTTATGTGGACGTTGTCAATGAGATAGATGATATAACAAACAAGCTCATCATAATCCCGGAAATATTGGTGAGAATTAATAAAAGAAAGGTCAGATGACGCTTCGTAATAAAACAGAGATCATATCATGCTCTGCAGGGATCCCCTGTAGACTCAGTTGATGCAGCTGGCATTGTTAAGCTATGGGCAGCTGGTCTAAATGCATCAGACAAGCATGCCTTCGACAGAAATGGAACCATTCTTGCCATTGCTTGCTTTTTCTATCATGCTAGAATGTATCTCTTCGCTATGAGATGAGTTTACTTCAACAAGGGTTTCTTGATGAGGGATCTTGGTGAAATTCAAATTTTAGCATAGCAACATACACATAGTGTAAGACATCTTCATTTATAATGGAGAGTCCCTCTATGGTTTTAATGTTTTTAAAAGACATACTTATGAAATGTCCATAAATGCGAAAAGACACTTAGATTTTGGTCGTGGAAAGTTGCTGTCTATTTTGAGGTTTTTATCCAGCTCACAGCAGGTTATCATTGCTGAAATTCGTTTTTTTTTCTTTTTTTACCTTATTCTAAAGAAATAGCCCGTCTTTTTATTAAATACACAGTTATCATCATGCAATACTTATTCATTGCAATGAACTATACATCGAACTCTCGGCCTCAGGCATGGTGTCCCACATAAGTTGCACTTCCAGAAGTGAAGGGCAAATTCAGCCATGATGAAATCATGCACAAAGAACAAAAAAAAACATTAATAATAATAATATTTTTTTAACCATAAAATAAGAAGACAAATTAATAATAATAATAATAATAATAATAATAATAGAAAATTAATAATTTTTTGCATGGGTTGTCTGCCATGTGGATTAGAAAAGGCATATATTTTATCAATTGTATTTTTCTTTTCACATTGAGTTATAATGTGAACTTAGGGTTTGACTTATGATAGGTGAAAAAAGTTGTTTTGATGGACAAGTGCTATACATAGTTGCATTGCTCTCTTCGAGTATTTCAGGAGTATGCAATTCATTTTTCGTGTATAAATTAATTATTTTTTACCATTTTTGTCCAAGTCTTTGACCGATTATGACTTTGGATGTATGACCTAATCTAAACAAGTGTCCACGAGTATATAGAATAACTGAGGTAATTCAACCCTTGAAAATATACAGATTAGAATTTTTGTCAAGCCCTGATTGCTAGATATCCAATACATAAGGTGTTGAAGCTTTTGTATCATACATATCTATTCTAGCACCCTGCTCAATAAGAAATCTAGTTATTTCAACATTTTCTGCAGCAACAGCAATATGAAGGGCAGTGGCTCCATCAATGCTTTTACTATTGATGTCGCACCCATACTTCAGCAAGTCTTCCAAAATGCCAATACTTCCAAGTTCTGCTGCTTTGCACATGAACTCCCCTTCATTTCTAGATGTGAGATGAGCTCCACTTTCCAATAAGGTCTCTGCTATGTATTTGTGCCTATCTCGGACTGCTTCCCAAAGTGGAACATTACCATTCTCATCTGGATTCATAAAGGAGTCAAAATCACCATCATAATATGCATACAAAAACAGATCGAGCATTCAATATGTAAAAATTAGATAGATTTTCGGCAAAGCTTCAAATGCATCCATGCATAAAATTACAGATCATGTAATATGCAAGGCAAAATCATTAGAAAATATAACTCATGCATCTAATGATGGATCCATCTTTAACAACAACTACCATTTTTAACCGAAAAAAAATTATTTGTTGGTTTGACTACAAGGGCGGATGGGTGGCTGGGTAGGGGGATGGGTGGTATGGGGGTGTGTGTGTCCGTGCGCGCACACATACATGTATGCACACATGCACAAGCCATCTGATTGCATATGAATATGCACATATATGTCTATTATGCACATCATCATCATAATAATAATAATAATAATAATAATAATAATAATAATGATGATAATAATAATAATAATAATAATAATAATAATAATAATGATGATGATGATGATGATAATGATAATGATGATGACATTAACAATAATAATACCATCGCCATTGCTATGATCACTACCATCACCACTACTATTGCCTCCACAAATAATAGTGGTGATGGTCGAGGCAATGGTAGTGGTAGTGGTAGTGGTAGAGGTGGTAGTGGTAGTGGTAGTGGTAGTGGTAGTGGTAGTGGTAGTGGTAGTGGTAGTGGTAGTGGTAGTGGTAGTGGTAGTGGTAGTGGTAGTGGCGGTAGTGGTGGCAGTGGCAATAGTGGCAATACTAATGATCACAAGAATGGTGATGGTGGGAGGGGAAATAAAGAAATAATATGCATCAAATAGCAAAATGATATTGTTGACTCATTTCCAAAAAGAAAACAAGAAAACATTGGAAAGCTATTGTAAAAGCAGTTTTAATCACCACAAACCTTCAATGTTCGGATCTGCTCCATAATGAAGAAGAATTACAACACAATCGAGCAAGCCATTTGCGGAAGCAATATGCTGTATTATTCAAAGTAAAGTTGTCATAACTTGTGCAATAAACGGCTGAAACGAAGAGATCAATATCTGTAGTTAACATACCAAGGATGTTCGGCCAGAGGAATCAACTTCATTTGGATCCCTTCCACTTTTCAAAAGTCTTTCCACAAGTGCAAAGTTTCCTTTCAATGTGGCCATGCATAAGTTTGATGGAGCATTAATCCCAAAATTAGACATGAGAGATTCAATCTTCTTTGGAAAGAGCAAAGAAAGGCTCTTAAAACCTTCTAGATGCTTCAAAAACAAAACAACAATGAAATATATTAGATGATAAAATATCAAGCACCAAAAGAATTTGTTCAATTCTCTTTGATATTAAAACTGACAGTTACAATACCTCAAAAAGATTGTAAATAACAATCTGCCCATCTGAAGTATTTCCACGGATAACATTAAGAAAGCAGCTCCGATTTATACGCAATACTTCAGAAATACTTTTGCTCCTTGCTATAACTGGTTGTGGCATGCAACAAAGAGCTCCTATCTCTCCAATAACATCACCTTCGCTGGCAAGTCCATGATGCTGTTGAAATACCATAATATGTTTGTTCACAATGAAGGAATATGTCATTAAAAAACGAAGGGTATCAACTCAAACTTCACAAAAAGAAATTTGAAGAAAAAAAGGCTACAAACTAATTCCTTCACATGGTACAATGCTATCCTTCTTGTTGAATTTAATTAAGTAATTTAAGCTTTGATTTCTACCATGATAATTTTACTTCTAAAAGCTTTTTTGTGAAGTATTTGATTACCTGCTCCTCTGCATCTTTATAAATCAAAAGCTCGTGCATTAACAAATATTAACTTTAAAATGTCATCAAATATAGCTAGTAAAAACCTTTAAAAAGTCAATAAATGAGAAGCATACCACTTTTTCCGGATACTATGATATAAAACTCTGTAGGAGCCTCATGATGAAGAATATATCTTCACCAGGTTGGAAGTATTCCGCTCTCATTCTCAGCTATCTTTGAAAACTTAAAAAGTTGAATCATATTAGCATTTTGTATAATAAAATTACACTATTAAAAAAATAGTTGAAAATTCCTACCAACTGCAGTATAAAGTCGTTGGATGTTCCATGAAATAAATAAGCCTTCTTCAAAGTGGGGAAAAATAGATGTTGACATATACTTGTACGCATTGCCTTGGGTAACATAGACATGATTTCTTCTTGTTGAAGGCTCTCTGTTTTAAACTTCAAACTCATATAGTTCATCATTTGATCCCTTAAACTAGAGGCTAGATGATTTTGAATGGCGAACCTTGAAACAGCTTCAACAGAAATCCTCTATAAAAAAAATAAAAGAGAGAAAAAAATTGAAAATCTATATAATAACATATTTCTAATTTGATTTGAAAGTAAAATCAGATTTTGATTTTTTATCTCAAGCTTACAAATTTCTGCGTCCTTCTTGTGATGTCCACAGCTAAATCAGCCATGTTACCGATCAAGTATGCAGCTCCACTCTTGTAGAACATACAGAGCATCGTGTACAATCTTTCCACCGGATTCACAGCAGTTAGGTTACCATATCCAAGTGATGCAATTGTTATCATTGACCAAAACAAGGCATAAACATATCTCTTTCCTATGCTTTCCTGTTTGAAATTTTGTAGGTGAACCCCTATCCATGTCCGTTTTGGATTGTGATACCTTTCTGCTAATAAGTACCAAATGCATCCCATGATGTGTACTGATAGCAATGTGAACTGTATAAAATAAAAACCATAAGGAGAAAAAAAAAATGATCTCCAAGAAGTATACTACATGAAGATCTATATACTTACACCCATGAGTTTCAAACATCGTATCCGGAAGTAATTGACACGAATATCTTTCTCAAGCCTAGTAAAAATAATTGAAAGTCATGTAAAGTTCAATGTGAACGAAACAAATCAATGAGTCTCATAGGAATTGAAATTCTCAACTCAAAAAAAATTACTGATACGCCGCAATCTCCATAATCGAAACATACTAAGAAGGTTATATGCAAATCCTCTTCCAACTCTTTTGGTTATAACCAATGCAAAAAGTTGATATGGTATAGAAGAAGCAATATCAAAAATAAACCAAGTCGATATATACCTGAGAAAACATTGGGAAAGTGAACAAGGCATTCAAAACAAATTTGCTTTCAAAAAACATGACTTTTGTTTGCTTGTTTAAATTATATTGCATCTTCTTCATCAGGATTCAAAGAGATTTAAGGATCCAAAGATCATAAATATACCTAATTGCTATGTCGCTGATGCTGTCTACAAGTATAAATTTCCTCTTATCCATGTAGGGAATGAAAAATGTCACAACAATGTCAATTAGGAAAATTAAATCCACGACAGGATCGACGATAAAAAACATTCTTGGAAGATATCGTATGAAAGCGAATTCGAAAGGAGCCATCCATGCTGAACATATAAATCAGGATAATCAGCAAACTTTGCCACAACCTAAAAAGAAGACAATAAACCATATGAGCTTTGTATCTTCTGCAAGCATCAAATATGAACCACCAACTTCAAAAGATAATCACACCTGTAATAACTATTGTTTGGTGCAATTGTGTATTTGCGAAGATGTATATCCATTCCAGCCCTCTCTCCTAAGGAAGGTGTGGCATAAGTACCAAAACTATTAAGTTGTATAGAAGAATGATAGTCTTGAGATGGATCCTTGATTTTGCTACATCATGTCAATGCCTTCAAAAATGAAGTAGTGAGATAAAAAGATCAATATTTCAATACTTCTATAGTAATTCCAAATCTTATGATGTAAAGACATGAGCAACTGCATGTGTATAAACTACCTATATCTTACATACATTGAAGGTTCATACACAGATAATCAGGACAAACAATACATGTGCACATGTGGTTGCCTATATTTTAGATACATTGAACATTTTCATAGACATGATCAAAAAAAGAAAGAGGGGGAAACTTAAATGTAAACCAGGCTTGAAAGCTTCTCCCTTAGAATGATCAATTATTGGGGGAAACTTAAATGTAAATCAAGCTCGAAAGCTTCTCCCTAAGAATGATCGATTATTGGTTTCTACATATAAGCTTCTTTTTTCGTTTTTTCTCATATTTGCCTTTCTCCCTAACGTTGACATTTTACATAAGCTCGCACTGCATACGACAACTCTTGTTCCTACACTCAAAAGATATAATGAGCATGAACCAAAAGCAAAGCGACTTTTTGATCGGTCGATTTCCTCATTGAGGGTTATCTATAGCTATATCAATCCATTGCGATAATATGGATGCTTGTTCTTAAGTAAGCGAAAAGGCCATTGCCATCTAATTAGATGCAGCTATATCATTCCAAAAAGTCTCTCCACCAAGTTTACAAGCCATAGGAGCCCTATTATCCTTACTTGCTGTCGAAAAGATTTGTGCTTAGGGATGCATAGTGTTAGAGAAATGTGAGCATCCTTCCACTAGGGAGCTCAACTTGGGCATCAAATTTAAACCAAAAAAATGGATGCTCAATCTATCTTCATGACGTGTATATTTGAAGGGACATGCTCTTGACTAAGGTCTTTTTATGGTGGTGGATACTTAACATTATAAGTGATGTGTATTTAAAGGGACATCCTCATGACTAAGGTCCTTTGTGTGCTGGTGGATACTTAGCATTTTAAGTGATAATTAGAGGTACCTAAAATTTTAAATGACTACAACTAATTAATCAACAAATATACCTCATTGGCATACTCCTCTAGCATGACCTATGAAAATCAGAGGTACACAAAACTTTAAATGACTACAACTAATTTACTAACAAATACCTCTATATGGCAACTAATTAACTAACAAATATACTTGGTATCCGCTTAGAAAGGGATTATCAAAAAAAAGTGAACAACCTTCCACTAGGGAGCTCAACTTTGGCATAAAAAAACACAAAAATGGATGGTAAAAGCTTGGTGAAAGGGCTAGTCAAACTGGTCAAAATTTGACCAAAAAAATTATTACATAACGTGATAGTAATCTTTGAGAGCTATCTATTCATATATAAAACTTGGGTGTTTGGCACTAGTTGATAGTTCAAAAGTGAAACCCTAATTTGCAATTGAAGTGTGAAAAGCACATTTTTGCCATGAAATGCATATGACACATGTCAAAATCTCGTGAATATAATCCGAGTGATCATATCTAAACACATGGCATAAAGCTAAAATTAAGGCTTCCACAATTCACAGTGGAAGTCCCACGGAGATTGCGAAATTGCTTTTTAGAGCTTTTCTTAAGCTTGTCGAACAAGAAATGCCTATATATGCACAAGCAATCGGGCACTTATGATCATCACTTGGGAGTGAGATCTCCTTGTGCTAGCCTGAGGAGAGGTGTTCTTTTCAACTTGGAAGATGAGGTAAGTACACAAACCTACCAAGAGAGACCAACCTCAAAAAAAATGTACAATGCCTTTCTTATGAAATACACATGTAAGAAAGTTATCAATCAGAATACTTCCCAAGAATAGGACACAAGCAAAGACCCAAACGTTGAGCGCCAACTCCCAATCACACACTTCTTGAGGGAAGGAAACTTGGATGTAGCAAAGACAAAGAGTCAAGCTTGTGTAGACAAATGCCAATATGATCACAGTACATAAAAGGATGCAACATGTGACATATAGCATGTCCTTGTTCTTCTAACTCTAGCCCTTTACTCTCTGAGAGTTTGTGCCCATCAACTTCATGCTTGTCAAATGTGTGTGCCAAATCCTTTCTCTTTCATGATGTGCTGGAATCTTTATTAGTTCCCATTGGGCCACATTGCCTTGCTAAAGAAGTCTTGGAGTCAATGCAAAAGTAAGGGAGAGTCCACCCCCTTCCTTGTGCATGTTTACAACTTGCATCCCACTATAGTTCTCCATCTTAGAGAGGTCTGAGTCATGCAAAGTGAGGAAGGAGAGAGATACAAGGCCATGGCGAAATCCTAAGTTGAAGCGCACGAGAGGACAATGTCATGCATAAGAAGGCGGGAGAGGACCGGAAAGATTTTTCCAAGGACACAGTGAGAAGCGTACATGTTTACAACTTGCATCCCACTATAGTTCTCCATCTTCGAGAGGTCTGAGTCATGCAAAATGAGGAAGGAAAGAGATACAAGGAGATGGGGAAGTCCTAAGCTGAAGCGCACGAGGGGACAATGTCAAGCATAAGAAGGCGGGAGAGGACGGGAAAGATTTTTCCAAGGTCACAGTGAGAAGCGTACATGTTTACAACTTGCATCCCACTATAGTTCTCCATCTTCGAGAGGTCTGAGTCATGCAAAATGAGGAAGGAGAGAGATACAAGGCGATGGGAAAATCCTAAGCGCAGGAGGGGACAATGTCATGCATAAGAAGGCGGGAGAGGACGGGAAAGATTTTTCCAAGGTCACAGTGAGAAGCGTACATGTTTACAACTTGCATCCCACTATAGTTCTCCATCTTCGAGAGGTCTGAGTCATGCAAAGTAAGGAAGGAGAGAGATACAAGGCGATGGGGAAATCCTAAGCTGAAGCGCACGAGGGGACAATGTCATGCATCAGAAGGCGGGAGAGGACGGGAAAGATTTTTCCAAGGTCACAGTGAGAAGCGCACTCTGTAGGTTCAATCTCGGATGAATATCGCGCACTCTTCACAAAACTGAATAATGGATGTTCTCATCTCCGTCCTCTGCATCGCTCTCATCTCCGTCCTCTGCATCAAATTTGTTTCTGCAAATCTACTGATCGATTCCTGAGTTTACAGCTGGTTAGAAAGCGCTTGTGTTGCTCGCGCGCAATGATTTTGCGAAGCGCTGCGTTTCGCTTTTTTGCTTTTATTTGTTATTTATTTATTGTATTTTACGATTTTTGCTTTTATATTATAATTTTTATGTTTATTATATATTAGTCGCTTTCACACTTGTTCTTACGTACATTGACACCCGCACACACTCACACATCCATGAACACATGGATGCATAATCAATGACATGGTGTACAAACATGGTCTCGTAGGGCAGTTGGTTGAGTTTTGGCTTTTTGAAGTGGAGGTATAGGGTTTATGTCTCGGGCTGGACATGATATGGCTTAGGCCAGTTAAAACGAGTTGAAATCATGTTTCCTTCAGTTGTAAACATGTTTCCTTCAGTTGTAATCATGTCTCTTTGTCTAACCCCTGCTTTGTGAGATACGGGGGGTCCCGCGGATACTATGCCCATTCACTTGTACAAATGCAATTTCAAAGTTAAAGTCCAGGGGAGTAGGCTTCGGCTGAACCTCCATTTTCAAAAAAAAAACACACACTTATACAAATATGCCACGTATACATACAACTTCACACATGTATACAAACATTGGAACACGTTCACATATACACAAACATTGGAACACGTTCACATTCAATCAAATCAATTCACACTCAATTAGGGCTTATATGTGTACAACAACGTGGTGCTTCCTTAATCCATACAATCCTTTGTTTAACATGCATATTTTGCTTCTATGCCTTTTTGCACAAAAATGAGGTTGAACATACATTTCTTCATGCAAGTCCCCATTAGAAAATGTAATTTTGATGTTTAATCAATGTACATCCATACCATTTTGAATTGTTCATCCACAAAGTACTATGGATGGTCGTCATATGGCACATAAGAGCATAACCTACTTAGGCTTTCATCACCTTTTTCTTGAGCATAACCTACTTAGGCTTACATAGAGCAACACTAGCATCAATCTCATGTTTCAACTTAAAGACCCATTTAGTGAAAATGGGTCTTTAAGTTGAAACATAAAGCTACAGTTTTAACTTAAAGTCCCTTCTTACCAAGAGGCAAGCCACATAAATGCCAAGCACCATTCTTCATAATAGCATCAAATTTTGATTTCACAGAAACCATCCAATGTTTTGAATTATATGCTTCATTAAAAAAAATAGGCTCATTATCATCGCAAAGATTAGAGAAAGCTATTGCATAGCAATTGGATGCAAAGGAAGCACCATTGAATCATTAGCGACTACCATAAGGCAAAGGTGCATCTATTTCACTATCTTTCAAAGTCTATAGCAACCATTTTGTTATAGATTTTGATTCATCAGCAAGTGCATAATGAATATCTACATAAAAATTGGAATGATTCATATTCTCATTTAAAACATGCATAGATTGAGAAGCTTCCCCAATTGGAGATACATTGAGACGTCCACCATTGGAAAGAGACAACAAGGTGTCATTGTTGTCAGGATCTTGCTCACGCACACATAGAGGTTACGGATGCTGAAAACAGACAGAAGAATAGACACAACAAGAGACGAGACAGAACGCAGTATTGGGGGCAATCTCCCCCATGCACTCTATTTCGACAGTCCACAGAGTGCATGTATTTATAGGAATTTTTTATTATGTCGAAAAGAGTGGTTACATGAGAGCGGCTTCGAAAAGCAAGCGTGAAACTAAAAGTTGGAAACTTTTACAGAAAGCCATTGCTTTCAATAACAAAAACTTCAGTCTACAACGACCCCTATTCTAACCATTACTTTTCTAACAGTTTCTAACTATTTCTAACAATAGAACCTTCTACGCAGGTTTATTTACAAGATAAATAATAATTATTCTGATTATTGATATCCTCCCTTTCACGCCTTGCACGCTCCTCACGAACCTTCAGCTGCTATATCAAAAACATCAAAAACACATTAATGCATTAATAATTTAACACTCCAACAATGCATTGTTCAACATATTCCATAAGTTATAACATGCCCCTCGATTAAAAAAACAACTGACCTCAGCTGATAAAATAATAAACATGAATAGTCAATCACATGTTTCATCACTGAACAAAAAAAATAAGCATGTTCCATGTAAAAACACATGCATGGAAATGTTCTTGGAGGTGTTAAGTTATTAAGAGTATCTGTGAGATGTTGACATAGTCTTTCTAATGTATTTTGGCAAGCGTAACTAGAATATGATCCTATAGACTAAATTCGATATGTAAATGCATACATATTAATGAAAAAAAAAAAGGCTAGTGTGTTCCTCTCGGGATGTACCCTCAGGAAATGTACCCTAGCAGAATGTACCCTGTCTGGATGTACCTTGATGTACCCTCACAGGATGTACCCTGGTGTACCCTGAGAAGTGTACCCTAACAAGATGTACCCTGAGACACGCCGCGTCGGGTCGCACTGTGCCACCTTGAAAAGTAAGAAAAACTGCAAGTTATGTTCAATATAAGAGGAGAGAACTAGAGTTACAACTCCAAGAAAGAGTGTAGTGGCAAAAGTACTTCCCTTGTAAGTAGGAGGTTGTGGGTTCAAATCCTCCTACCTTAGGAAATCTAAAACTCTCTATTGCCACTCAAAATTAAAATTGCCTCGTGCGTAGCCAACGACTGCCAACGGTCGTGAAGGGAGCCTTGGGTGCCAATGTTGCTAATGTATTGCCTAAGTTCTTTGCCTTAGTCGATGCCTTGGAGTAAGCCGAAGGAGTAAACATAGGTGTAAACGTAGGTTCTGGTTCTGAAACTCGAACAGAAACAAAAACAGAAACCAGAACTGGAACAAGAATAGGAACTCAAACCGAAGACGGAGATGGAGACGGAATCGGAATCGCGAACAGAGAACAAAACCCTACGTATTGACACGTGCAAAGCTCTGATACCACTGTTGTCAAAATCTTGCTCATGCACACACAGAGGTTACGGATGCTGAAGACACACAAAAGAATAGACGCAACAAGAGACGAGACAGAACGCAGTATTGTGTGCAATCTCCCCCCATGCACTCTGTTTCGACAGTCCACAGAGTGCATGTATTTATAGGAATTCTTTATTACGTCGAAAAGAGTGGTTACATGAGAGCGGCTTTGAAAAGCAAACGTGAAACTAAAAGTTGGTAACTTTTACAGAAAGCCATTGCTTTCAATAACAGAAACTGTGGTCTACAACGACCCTTATTCTAACCATTACTTTTCTAACTGTTTCTAACTGTTTCTAACAATAGAACCTTCTACGCAGGTTTATTTACAAGCTAAATAATAATTATTCGGATTATTGATATCCTCCCTTTCACGCCTTGCATGTTCCTCACAAACCTTTAGTTGCTATATCAAAAACATCAAAAACACATTAATACATTAATAATTTAACACTCCAACAATGCATTGTTCAACATATTCCATAAGTTATAACATGCCCCTCAGTTGAAAAAGCAACTGACCTCAGTTGATAAAATAATAAACATGGATAGCCAATAACATGTTTCATCACTGAACAAAAAAAATAAGCATGTTCCATGTAAAAACACATGCATGGAAATGTTCATGGAGGTGTTAAGTTATTAAGAGTATTTGTGAGATGCTGACATAGTCTTTCTAATGTATTTTGGCAAGCGTAACTAGAATATGCTCCTATAGACTAAATTCGATATGTAAATGCATCACATATTAATGAAAAAAAAAAATAGATTAGTGTGTTCCTCTCGGGATGTACCCTCAGGAAATGTACCCTAGCAGAATGTACCCTATTTGGATGTACCTTGATGTACCCTCACAGGATGTACCCTGTCTGGATGTACCCTCGTGTACCCTGAGAAGTGTACCTTGACAAGATGTACCCTAAGACGCGCCGTGTCGCGTCGCACTGTGCCACCTTGAAAAGTAAGAAAAACTGCAAGTTATGTTCAATATAAGAGGAGAGAACTAGAGTTACAACTCCAAGAAAGAGTGTAGTGGTAAAAGTACTTCCCTTGTAAGTAGGAGGTTGTGGGTTCAAATCCTCCTACCTTAGGGAATCTAAAACTCTCTATTGCCACTCAAAATTAAAATTGTCTCGTGCGTAGCCAATGGCTGCCAATGGTTGCCAAGGGAGCCTTGGGTGCCAATGTTGCCAATGTATTGCCTAAGCTCTTTGCCTTAGTCGATGCCTTGGAGTAAGCCAAAGGAGTAAACATAGGTGTAAATGTAGGTTTTGGTTCTGGAACTGGAACAGAAACAGAAACAGAAACCAGAACTGGAACAGGAATAGGAACCCGAACCGGAGATGGAGACGGAATCGGAATCGCGAACAGAGAACAGAACCCTCCGTATTGATGCGTGCAGAGCTCTGATACCACTGTTGTCAAGATCTTGCTCACGCACACACAAAGGTTACAGATATTGAAAACACACAAAAGAATAGACGCAACAAGAGACGAGATAGAACGTAGTATTGGGTGCAATCTCCCCCCATGCACTCTGTTTCGACAGTCCACAGAGTGCATGTATTTATAGGAATTTTTTACTACATCGAAAAGAGTGGTTATATGAGAGCGGCTTTGAAAAGCAAGCATGAAACTAAAAGTTGGTAACTTTTACAGAAAGCCATTGCTTTCAATAAAAGAAACTTTCGGTCTACTACGACCCTTATTCTAACCATTACTTTTCTAACTGTTTCTAACAATAGAACCTTCTACGCGAGTTTATTTACAAGCTAAATAATAATTATTCGGATTATTGATATCCGCCCTTCACGCCTTGCACGCTCCTCACGAACCTTCAGTTGCTATATCAAAAACATCAAAAACACATTAATATATTAATAATTGAACACTCCAACAATGCATTGTTCAACATATTCCATAAGTTATAACAATCATACACATCTTTTGATACATGAAAGTAAAAGCTTCATTATATGCTTCACAAAAACCATCTCCACTAATGAAAATACGTTTACTTTTTGGGTGATACAAGCAATCTCATTTGCTTTCACAAATGTACCCAACAAAAGTACATTGCAGAGCATTTTCATCCGATTTCCTCCATTATTGCTTGGGATCTAATATATATGCCAAACAACCCACCACATGCTGATGAGCAACGGATGGCTTGCAACCATGCCAAGCCTCATAAGTAGTGATAGACTATAATGCCTTAGTAGGACACCTATTAAGCTCATATGCAACACACATTATAGTCTCATGTTGTAAACCATGAGGTAATGCCTCATATTTGTCCAAACATCTTGCCATTTTTATGAGAGAACTAGTTTTCTTCTTAGCAATACCATTCTATTCTAGTGTATATGACACTATACATTTTTGTTTTATCCCACCCTCAACCAAAAATGCATTGAATTCAAAGGATTTATACTCATCCCTCTATTTGACTTTGGTAGTAGATCCATGCATGCCTACAAAAATCATTATTAAAAGCCAAAAAGTATAGGTAATTGTCAAAAGATGGTGGCTAAATATGACCATAGATATCACTACCAATAAGATACATAAAGTAGCTTCTAGTGTAATATCTTCGTAAAACAAAGACCAATTTAGCTTACCCTAAATGCAACCCTCACATACATGTTTGGATGGTGCCTCCATTTTTGGCAAAGGAAACATCATATTTGACGTTTGCAATAGAAAAATAGCAAAATTCAGATGACCAAAGCATTAGGGGGAAAAAAGAACCTTGCACAAGCCTTGTAAGGACCCCTAATTTTTAGGGATTAGGACTAATAAAACAAGGGATTAGGGCCCCAAAAAAACCACTAGTGGTTTTTGCAATAAAATAATGTATCAAAATATGTGCTTAGTTTGAATGGAATCATGGACATTCACGTCCCTTAGATACAATCTCATGGACGGCTAAGATGAAGACAGGTGTGCCTGTCTCAAGAAGACAAAAAGTCTTCTAAAAGATGAGCACTCGTGGGTATTTGTGTCCATTAGATCAAATCACACAGGCGTCCACAATTAGGGAGGGTGTGCCTATCACAAGATGACAAAATAGGAAGCATTGAATGAGGGATGGGAGTGTATGTATTGGTAGAAAACAACAAATTATCGGTGCAATTCCGTGGCGAGGTAGATTTCTCACCGATCGATGCCAAATATCCAAAGGCTCAAAAAGAATCTTGAGATCTTCTCAAATATATGCATTCACAACCATTTGATCTAGCAAGTATCCAATGGATAGCATTGAAAGTGGGCCGAAATTCAAAACATTTAATCTCAACCATTACTTGCTAGCTCCATCCAACGAAATATATTTGAAGGGGCGTTTCCTCACGAGTTTGAATTTACACCATTAGATCTTGCACACATCCAAGGGACATAAATAATGCTAGCTTCTTTTTGACATTTAACATAAGCCTTTGGATATTTGAGTTCATCCAAGGGCTATGGTTGAAACTTTAGCACTATCAAACCACTTCTAGAGAAGAAATTGTGGTTTTTAGTTATTCATACCACCTTTCCCCACAAAAAAACAACAAAAGCCTACACAACAAGGAATACGGGTGCATAATGACAGTTAAGGCGACACAATTTTGTCGCTATAAAATTGCAAAATGCATCACAATGAGCGTCGTGCACGAACCGTCGATTAAACAATGAACAAAACGATGTTTTTTTCGATGTACAACGCGACGGGGTGTGCGATGCTCGCATAGAGCATCGCTAAGGTGACGGTTTTAAACATGCGACGCTAAAAAATGTTGCATAAGTGACGCTAAAAAATGTCCCTTATGCGACACCAATTCCAGTGCTTTTTACGACGCGTTACCATCGCTTACACGACGGTTTGTTGATGGAAAAAAATTAAAATGTTGGAGGCTCTTCGATCGGCATTTTCACGCATCTGATCGAAGAGCTTTCCAACGTTCGCAACTGCACTGCACTTGCGAGCTGAAACAAGTATATGCAGAATTGTTGTTCTTCCTAAGCTCTATCTTATTGTCTCTCTCTGTATCTATTTCTCTCTTTGTACATCTTTCTCTCTTTCAATTCTCTCTCTCTCTCTCTCTCCTTTCTCTCTTTATTGCAGGTTATTCAAGAAGCTAACCAAGCAAAAAGTATGGCTAACTATTGTAAGTACAATTTCTATTCTTTGTATATCATTTGAATTGTGTTTAGATAGCATACTCACACTTATTGATATGCACATATACACTTATACATGATGAAGATGCACGTTCACACATATACACATATACACATGCACATACACACACATATATACACATAGATACATGTGCACATACACTTAGACATACACACACATACACATGCATATGCACAAACATTTCTACAACCACATAAAAAGACTTACATTCATGCATTATTGCATATATATATATATATATATATATATATATATATATATATATATATATATATATATATATATATATATATATATATATATATATATATACACACACACACACATTAACATATACATAAATACATGTATATGCACTCCCACATGCATTCACATTCACATGCATGCACATGGATGCAAATGGAAATGCATCCACATACACATGCATGTTTCATACATATACACATGCATATACATACATTATACACATATATGCACATACGTACACACACATATACACATGCACACACACATGCACACACATACATATACACATATACATGCACATACACACATATACACATAGAGTTACACATATACATGCACATACATATACACACACATACACATGCACATGCACATATTGATACACACATATACACTTACACATGCACATGCACATACATACATATACACACACATACACATGCACATACATACATATACACACACATACATATACACTTATGTACACACATATGAAGGAATTATATAATTAAAGTATGAAAACACATGCTTAATATAAACATTAATAACAATCAATAGAACAAAACTCTTCATTACTTAATACCATACACACAATTCAAAACATAAATGAAATGAAAAATATATAGATAATATATATATATATATATATATATATCAATGTAAATACATATAGTCCAATGTCATAGTCAACTAGAATCCTAATCATCATCATCATGATCATCATCATCAGCAGCAGCAGCATCATGATCATCCTGATCATCCTCATCCTCATCATCATGATCACCCTGTGACCATCAAGATCGTCCCTCATGTGTCTGTCTCTCCACCTCATCCATATCTGCCTCTCCATAATACTCCTGTATTACATATAACAAACATAAATAAGTAAAACAAGTAAACCATTCATAAAAATAAAATAATTATATAAAATTTAATAATACTCACAAAGGCATCCAGATGATCTCGCATATACTCGCTCAAACACTGATATCCAAAATGTGTAGCATACTCGATCTCATGTTTCGTAGGATATCGGCCATAATCCTTTCGCTGCATTGAAACAAATAACAAACATTTGTTGCTTGCATTTTAACTAAAATAAAAAATATACTCACAATAACACATATACTTACAAATGTAGCAGCCTGTTTATTTAAGAAAAAAGAAATACATAAATTAAATGTAAAAAATTACTAAAATATATGAAAATTATAAATATAAACTATTAACTTGTGTACCTTCTGCTGAGGAAATGACTCCTGAAGATGTAGCTGTCTACGAAAAAACTGCCACGTCTTAGGTGGTATATTAGGTCGCCTCTTATTTTTTTCCACCATACAATATCTCTTGTTAATTTAATCTCAAACAAAAAAAAAAATCAGAATACATACACATATATACACACACATACACATACACATATACATGTAAACATATACGCATACATATATGTATACATATACACATATACATACATATAACATAACACACATATACATATCCACATATATACGTACACACACATGCATGCATATACACTCATTCATACAAAATACATGCATTTATCCCACAATAATGTGTATTTGTGTATATGTGAATGTGTGTATGTGTAAATGTGTATATGTGAATATGTGTGTATGTGTAAATATGAATCTGTGAATTTTTTGTGTATGTAAATAATCAGATTATTAATATCAAATACCATTATTTGTAGATTCTGATCAATAAGATGGAACTCCATCACCGTCTCCTCATTGTGCAACGACTATATACTATATCAAACATTTAATTTTAAATATATTTGATGGATACATAACTTATATTTTTTTGTTTCTTATATATATATATATATATATATATATATATATATATATATATATATATATATATATATATATATATATATATATATATATATATATATATATATATATATATATATATACATGCATATATAAACATACACATAATATACATGTATGCATACACACATATAAACACACACACATATACACACATACACATGTTATGAGAGTAAGGTCAAATTATACATAGCTGTATCGAATGAATATGTTTTGTCCATCTAGCCTTTAGAATTGTCCACCCAACCTTTAGAATCTTTTTGACATGTATGTTTCTCCTATTTTAGTCGACATAATACCTGTGCTGCTATTTTTTGTAATAAAAATATTAAATAGCAGCTACCAAAGAAGGTATTAAGTCACATGTAAAATGGGAGGAGCAAATTTATCTTGAAGATTTTGAAGGATGGAAAAATAATTTTGAAGGATGGGCGAACAAAAAGTGTTCATTCAATGGAGGTTTTTATTCTTACTTTAGATAAGGTAAGAACAAGAACTGAAATTGAATGGACACTTTTTGTCTGTCCGTCTTTTAAAACTATTAATGCATCTTTCAAAATATTCGCGAAAAAATTGATCCTCCCATTTTACATATGACTTAATACCTTCCTTGGTAACGACTACTTAATATCTATAAACAACTTAGCAAGATAGGTAATAGATTGACTATAAAATGGGAAACTTCCAGACAATTCAATGGTCTAGATATGAAAATATGCAAACCACAATATGTTGGGAGTGATGATTGGATGCACTCAGAAGATTAGTTGGTGCTGCAAAACCTGCTTCACACCTGCCCTTCTTTGACTCTAGATATGCTTAGTAGACTCCTTGAGCTTCCAAATGACACCAAAATATGCTATATGTACTTTGGAAAAGGTTTGAGTAATGACTTGATCAAAAGAGACTACTTTGTAAATCACAAGACTTGAAAACTTTCTATTTTGGTCTTGATACCTGCTCAGTGTTATGCTCAGTGTGACCAGTGTAGTTACAATTAGCAAAATTCCTTCTAGAGATATTCTATTAGCTTAGTAAGCTTCCATTTGCAAGTGGAATGAAAGGAAATGATAAACCACACTCAGAGAAATCACTTTAGCAAAATAAGGTACACCCCCGACTTTTTAGGAGACTTACAGTCACAGACCAGTGAGCACCCCGATTGAGATTTCTCTGCAATGGTTGATCCAATGGCCTTGAAACTTTGTAGGTGTATAGTAGACTTTGAGCTAAATCCAATGCACTTTGAATCATCCAATTTGGTTCAGTAGATCTTGAGATATGCTCTGTTGAAGTTGACAGACTTGAGGTAGATGACTCAGAGAAACCAGAGTTGAAAAGTATGAATGTATCTATTGATTAATGTAGATGTACAAGCTCATTATCATTCCAAGCATAGATACATGAGGTATTGTGGTGTTGGCTAAGATGTAGCACTAACACACACACAGATACATGAGTAGAATGCCTCGGGAGATGAGCTCAAAATGAGTGAGTCTAGCCCGCGAGTTTTCTTCATGGCTTTTATAAGAGTTGATTAAGAGTTTGAATTTTGAATTCAAGTTTAGGCTCCCTTCAATCTAGCATCTAAATATAAGGAGATATTCCCTCAATCAAATCATCTACTTTTCCACGACTCTAGACTAGTAGGTGTGATTACATGATTGATAAAGTCATATAGACTTTTTACATGAGATAAATGGTAAGAACAATAAGACTAGGTTTCTATGGTTCTTGATTCATGTAAATACATCCTTCAAGGGTCAAGCTTTTTGTGAAGTCTTCAAAGTTGATATCCAAGCCAAGTGTTAAGGCTTGAATTACACCAACAGCTCCCCCTCAAGCCAAACACTTTGGCTCAAGTCTTCATCTCTAGTCTTCAATTACTTCCTGCAATCCAATCATGGATTTAAATCTGCATAGCTTGCTTCCATCCAGAGCTTTAGTAAGCAAATCTGCACATTGTATATTAGTAGACACATAAGTCAATTGGATATCTTTGCTAAGCAATTTCTCCCTCACATAGTGGTAGTGAACCTCTATGTGTTTTGTCCTAGCATGATAAATTGGATTAGCTGCAAGGTGAAGAGAACTTGTGTTATCACCAAAAATGATTGGTGATCTTGTGTATAGACCCAATTCTGAATATAAAAGCTTCAACCATATGGCTTCTTGAGTTGCATTTGCTAGTCCTCTATACTCTGCCTCAGTAGATGACAAAGCTACTGTAGGTTGTTTCTTGGATGACCAAGAAATTGGTTTATCACCTGCAAAACATATGTAACCAGATGTGCTTCTCCTGTCATCCTTGCAACCTGCCCAATCTGCATCTGAATATACCTTAATATCAATGTCTGATGAATATGGAAAGTACAAACCATGATTTTGTGTTCCCTTTAAGTACTTTACTATCTTCTTTGCTGCCTCTAAATGAGGTACTCTTGGTTTGTGCATAAATTGGCTAAGTACACTAACACCATATGATATATCAATCCTGGTTAAGGTAGAATAATTTAGACTACCTACCAAACTCTGGTAACTTGTAATGTCTTGGAGTTCTTCTCCTTCATGAGCACTGAGTTTATGGTTGACTTCCATAGGAGTGCTTGAGATTTTAGCTTCCTGCAAATTAAACTTCTTGACCATGTCCTGAATGTACTTCTTCTGAGTAATAAAGATACCTGAATTTGTATAGACCAATTCAAGTCCTAGGAAGTACTTCAATAATCCAAGATCATTGATCTTGAATTCCTTCATCATCTGTCCTTTGATGTGTCTTATTCCTTGAACATCATTTCCTGTAATAATGATGTCATCAACATAGACACACAAATATATTACCTCTGAATTGTTCCTTTTGATAAACAATGAAGTATCTGCTTTACTCATTATGAATCCTTGGTCTAGGAGGTAGGTTGTCAACCTGTAATTCCATGCTCTAGGTGCCTGCTTTAATCCATACAGAGCCTTCTTCAATTTACAAACATGATTTACCTTATTGGAATCTTCATAGCCAGGTGGTTGTGACATGTAGACTTCTTCAGATATCCATCCATTCAAGAATGCATTCTTCACATCCAATTGGTACATGTTCCAATTCTTGGATGCAGCTACACTCACCATAACTCTGATAGTTGGCATCTTGGCCACAGGAGAAAATGTCTCCTCATAATCAATGCCTTGGGTTTGTGCAAAACCCTTGGCTACCAACCTAGCTTTATACCTGTTTATTGTACCATCTGAATTCCTTTTGAGTTTGTAGATCCATCTGGATCCTATTACCTTCATAGATTCTTTCTTGGGTACCAAATCCCAAGTGTCACTCTCTTTGAGAGCCTGCATTTCTTCATCCATTGCTTCCTTCCATTCTGGTTTAGTGATTGCTTCTTCAAATGTACCTGGTTCTTCACTCAAGAGATCCTTTGCAAGATATACAGAGTGCTTGGTTACAAGTGAAGTATCATACCCATACCTAATAGGTTTTTTCTTTTCTCTCTGAGATCTCCTCATAGCTTGAGTTGAGGATTCTGGATTATCTTCTAGTTGCTTCATCTTCATCTTTCCTTTGGATTTCCATGCCTTGAACTCTTCAATGTTGATGGTGTCTTCATCATCTGAGCTTATGTCCTCTTTCTGAATTGGTTCTTCCTTGATAAGCTTGGGGAAGTCTTCTTCTATGTCATAAGGTAGGCTAACTTTCCTGCACTCATTCTCATACCATGAGTCATTCTCATCAAAGATGACATCTCTGCTTACCTTGAAGCCTTTGTTTGAGGGGTTGTAGAATCTGTATCCTTTCTGATTCAAATCATAACCAATGAAGATACATTTTTCAGCTTTAGGGTCTAGCTTTCCCCTTACCTGTGAGGGAATATGCACATATGCAACACAACCAAAAATTTTGCAGTGATCCAAAGATGGTCTCTTACCATGCCAAGCCTCATAGGGTGTCATTCCATCAAGTGTCTTTGATGGCAACCTGTTAATTAAATATGTGGCAGTAGATACACTCTCTGCCCAAAGATAATTTGGCAATTTCTTTTCATTTAGCATAGAGCTAGCTGTCTCTACAATGAGTCTATTCCTCCTTTCAGCTACCCCATTTTGTTCAGGTGAGTACCTTGTAGTAATCTCCCTCTTGATGCCTCTTTCCTGCAAGAAATCTTCAAAGTCATTAGAGAAGTATTCTCCACCACCATCTGACCTTAGCTTTTTCAAATGTCTACCTGTTTGATTTTCAACTAGTGCAAGATATTTTTTGAAACAATTAAATACTTCATCTTTATGTTTCATGTAGTATAAGACAGTCCACCTGCTATAGTCATCAATGAAGGACACATAGTACCTTGATCCAGATATGGATGGCTCCTTGCTAGGTCCCCAAACATCTGTATGCACCAATTCCAGATAATCTTCATGCATAAAACCTTTCTTGGTATAAGGCAATCTGTGTGACTTACCAAATTGACAAGCCCCACACTTGTATATCATGTGTTGCTTGGATACATTAGGTATCCCAAGCACACATTTATCCCTACTCATTTGCTTTAAGGTCCTCTCTCCAATGTGACCTAATCTCTTGTGCCAAATCTCCAATTTTGATAGGGTTTGATCCTTATAGTTGTACAAAGCAATGCTCTTTGTGTCTTCTAGTTCAAAGGTAAACAATCTACCTGATTTTTCTCCCTTGGCTATCCTTCTGAATCCATGTCTTGGATCCTCCACATATGCACCATGTTGAGTGAATCTAACCTGTAGACCCTTTTCCACAATCTGACCTACACTCATCAGATTCTTGGTGATTGTTGGAACATTCAATACTCTGCTCAATAAATTCTGATTACCATCACTAGTTTTGACATTGCCTACTTTAACAACTGAATGTTTAGTGTCATCACCTGTCTGCACTTGATGCTTGCCTTTGGGTTCTTCCAAATCAGAAAGTAATGCAACATTTCCAGCTACATGATTAGAGCAACCTGAATCAATATAGAACAAGTGATCATCATTGATACCTGACTTAGATGTCATGTTCATGATCAACAAGGAATCATCTTGCTCCTCTGCATAATTGTTGTAGTCTTTCCTATTTCTGTATCCACCTTGATAGTTGCCATTGTGATTGTAGTTGTTGTTATAATTATTGTTGTAGCCATGGTAGCCTTGAGATTGGTTGAATCTGTCTCTGCCTTGAGAGTATCCTCCTCTTTGGTGACCTCTTCCTCTTTGGTTCTTGTAGTTTTTGTAGCATTCATCTGTGGTATGGTTAGACAAGCCACAAATATTGCATGGAGATTGGTTGTAGGGTCTCCCCCTACCTGACTTACCTCCTCTGCCCCTACCTCTAGAAGATCTACCTCTCCCTGCATAGTTTGCTTGGGAGGTAGAGCCTTCTTCATCAACCTTTTTGTTTTTACCCTTGTATTTAGTCTTCTTATCAGTATATAGGGCAGAGGGATTGTTACCTTTTGATTGCTCTCCATTCTTTGTGATCTTTGCTTCATGTGTGAAGAGTTGTCCAATCAGAGTTGTTAAATCAGGTGCCTGGATGTCCATGTATAAGTCCATTGCTGTGGTAAAGCTCTCCCACTTGTCATCTGCCTTTAGTCCATTGATAACTTGTCTGACTATTTGCTCTTCCTCAATTTCTTCTCCAACACTTGCAAGTTGATCTGCAATGTCTTTGACTTTGGTAACAAAATCTGAGAGAGATTGTTTTGATTGCTTCCTAAGAGTTGTAAACTCAATCCATAGCTGGTTCTTTCTGGCCCTTGTGCTTGATGAAAAATAAGTTGACAAGGTTTCCCAAGTCTCTTGGGAAGTTTTGCAATTCCTTATGTGTGGTAGAAGGAAATCAGAAATAGAGTTTAGAAGATATGACCTTGCCAAAGCATCTTTTGCACACCATTGATTTAGTCTCTCATGCTCTTCCTTGGTGGGTAGGCCTCTAGCTTTGAATGAGGGCAATTCCTCATCTCCTGGTATGAATCCATACAAGCTCCTTCCTTGTAGATAGGTCTTCATCCTTAGAGACCAAGCTTGATAGTTGTTCCTGTCTAATTTGTCAATGAAGGAAGGGAAACCATCACCCATGATTACCTTATATGCTCTGATACCACTGTTGGGAGTGATGATTGGATGCACTCAGAAGGTTAGTTGGTGCTGCAAAACCTGCTTCACACCTGCCCTTCTTTGACTCTAGATATGCTTAGTAGACTCCTTGAGCTTCCAAATGACACCAAAATATGCTATATGTACTTTGGAAAAGGTTTGAGTAATGACTTGATCAAAAGAGACTACTTTGTAAATCACAAGACTTGAAAACTTTCTATTTTGGTCTTGATACCTGCTCAGTGTTATGCTCAGTGTGACCAGTGTAGTTACAATTAGCAAAATTCCTTCTAGAGATATTCTATTAGCTTAGTAAGCTTCCATTTGCAAGTGGAATGAAAGGAAATGATAAACCACACTCAGAGAAATCACTTTAGCAAAATAAGGTACACCCCCGACTTTTTAGGAGACTTACAGTCACAGACCAGTGAGCACCCCGACTGAGATTTCTCTGCAATGGTTGATCCAATGGCCTTGAAACTTTGTAGGTGTATAGTAGACTTTGAGCTGAATCCAATGCACTTTGAATCATCCAATTTGGTTCAGTAGATCTTGAGATATGCTCTGTTGAAGTTGACAGACTTGAGGTAGATGACTCAGAGAAACCAGAGTTGAAAAGTATGAATGTATCTATTGATTAATGTAGATGTACAAGCTCATTATCATGCCAAGCATAGCTAAATGAGGTATTGTGGTGTAGGCTAAGATGTAGCACTAACACACACACAGATACAGGAGTAGAATGCCTCGGGAGATGAGCTCAAAATGAGTGAGTCTAGCCCGCGAGTTTTCTTCATGGCTTTTATAAGAGTTGATTAAGAGTTTGAATTTTGAATTCAAGTTTAGGCTCCCTTCAATCTAGCATCTAAATATAAGGAGATATTCCCTCAATCAAATCATCTACTTTTCCACGACTCTAGACTAGTAGGTGTGATTACATGATTGATAAAGTCATATAGACTTTTTACATGAGATAAATGGTAAGAACAATAAGACTAGGTTTCTATGGTTCTTGATTCATGTAAATACATCCTTCAAGGGTCAAGCTTTTTGTGAAGTCTTCAAAGTTGATATCCAAGCCAAGTGTTAAGGCTTGAATTACACCAACACAATATACAAAAAACAATTAAAAACGAAATCAAATATATACAGCTACACATGCATACATACATATACATACATATATACACATTCATACATACACATACATACACATGTATACACACATACATATACATATATGCATACATATACGCATATGTATATATACATACACATACACCTATAAAACACATATACATACATATATACATATACACATACACATATGTATACACATGCACATGCATATTCACATCCACATACACATACACATAAGCATACACATATATAAAATTATGGCGCATATATATATATATATATATATTTAATATATCTTTTTTTATGAACTTACAGGTTATTATCTGAAAAGTTTTTACCAAGTCAGAATATTCTTCCTACCTCACATGATGAAATGAAGAAGATAATCAACAATCTTGGTATAGATTATCAATGTATACATGCATGTCCTAACGATTGTATTTTATATAGAGGTGAATATGCAGACTCTTTGACATGTCCCAAATGTCAATTTCCTCGATATAAGGGCGAAGAATGTAAAATCCCAAAAAAGGTATTGAGACATTTTCCATTGGATCCACAGATTAGAAATATGTTTCAAAGCCCCGAATTATCAAAGCTTTTGACTTGGGGACATGATCATAAAAGTACTGATGGAATAATCAGAATTCCTCATGATAGTGTTGCTTTTCAGCATATTGGTTCTACATGACCTGAATTTGTAGAAAATCCACAGAATCTAAAGTTAGGAGTTGCATTAGATGGGGTTAATCCATTCTCCATGAAATCCAGTAAATGGTCAACATGGTCAGTGGTAGTCATAAACTACAATCTTCTGCCATATCTTAGCATTAAAAAGGAACATTTAATGCTTTCACTTTTAATCCCAGGCAAAAGACAAGTTAAAGATATGAATATATATATTGCTTCTCTCATTAATGATCTCCAAGAGTTATGGAGAGGTATTAATGTCATTGATGTATCGAAAAGCATCAATGAAAGACATATTACAATTCTTGGTATTATGGCTTGGACTATTCACGATTTTCCAGGATATGGTGTTTGTTCAGGTATTGATGTAATTTTTTTATTCAATATGCATGTAAATAAATATGATTTAATCTAATTATATTTTTATCATTTTCATGATGCAAGAATATCTACTAAGGGTTATAAAGATATTGTGGTGATTGGTTGAGATCAATCTATAGCAAGAATCTCAACAAAAATATTTATCTTCGACATCAACGATTCTTGCCTGATGATCATCCATTAAGATCTAAAAGAGAAGCAATACATTTTAATGGAAAGCTTGAAATCTGGGTTTTGGACAATTGATTCTTCCAAGGTAATGTGATCTACTAAAGAACCATATATTCTTCCTAGGCATATTGAATTTTTTTATAAAATCCCAGATGCTCACCCTTGGTGGCAAGTCATTCATGTGCAACCTAGAGGTAGGTCATTGTTTGAACAGTTTATTGTTAGAGAGATCGAAGAAAGTCCTCTTGATGATTCAGCCTCAGATACTCATACATCAACATTTGAAAAAGAAATTAGAATCATTATACAGGATAATGATACTAATCTTTTTGATGAAGAGGATAATTCTCTACATGCTGATTCTACTGTTGAGGAAGAGGAATTACTAGAAATAGATATTAATCCATCAATAGATGATGTGACTCATGAGAACACAAATTTAACAATAGAAGAAATAAATGAAATCAATAAGGATAATGAAGATGAGACTATATTGATGTCTTACCAAAATGATGGCGATAATGAAAACATATGAGCAGATTAGATAGTAAATTCTACTCTAGTTATCGATCAATAACTTGAAGCTTTTGAATGGATATCAGATAATAGATTTTTGATTAACTTGAATAACGAGGAATCCTACTAGAGAGATGAAATCATGTTCTTTTAAGTTAGAACATGAAACTCGGGGGTATGCTTAATTATTTTATATATAGCTTTATCTTCGAAGAGCAAATTTTTATCATGTATGTATGCATATGTGTGTGTACTCATGTGTATTATATGTATACATATGTTAGTATGCATTATATGTATTTCATGTATATGTATGTGTGCGCATGTGTGTGATATATGTATACATGTGTTAGTATGCATATGTGTATATATGCATATGCATTTATGTAAAATATTCATGTATTCATGTAATATATGCAAGTGTTTATAATTGTGTACATGTATATATGTATATGTGTCTATGTGTAAATGTGTACATGTAAATATGTATGCATGTATATATATATTTATGTTTGCATGTAAGCATGTATATGTGATGTGTACATATATATATGTATATGTGTCTATGTGTAAATGTGTACATGTAAATATATATGCATGTATATATATATTTATGTGTGCATTTAGGCATGTATGTGTGATGCATAATATATCTACTCCATTTTATATTTATGTATGTGTATGTACATGATGTGTATATATCTTTATATATATTATGATCCTCGTTGATTCGAGTAGCTATATATAGAGGCATAAGGTTGGGAGGAGAGACATCTCTCTAGTAGGACGTCGAAGGAATAGATGCAATGTGTACATATACTTCAATCATATGGCTAAAAGGTTGAATTAGAGTTTTTAAATTAGGGGTTTTAAAACCCTAATATCAAAATTAGTGTTTTCAAATTAGGATTTTTGAAATAAGATTTATTTATTTATTTATTTATGCGTATGCATGTGCTGTGTATGTATATGTATCTATATGTGCATATGCATGTGTTGTGTGTGTGTATATATGCATGTGTATATGTATATATGCATGTAAATATGATTATATGAGTCTATGTGTGTGTACATATGATTATGCATGTGTATGTGTATGTGTATGTGAGTATGTGTATGTGTCTATGTGTATTCATTATATGTGTGTAACTGCATGCATGTGTATGTGTGTGTAAAAATGTGCATGTATGTGTGTGTATGTATAAATGTGCATGTATGTGTATATGTGTGTAAATGTGCATGTATGATGTATATGTGTGTGTATGCATGTATTTGTACCTCTAGTCTCACTCTTTTCTCTCTCTCTCTCTCATATACATACATACATACATACATACATACATACATACATACATAAACACACATACTCATATCCACATATATATACATAAAAGCAGTGCATACCGTGCATTATCGCGACGATGAGTCATAAGTGTCCGCATCTCTTTTAGACACCACTTATGCGACCATCCTGTCCCAAACTCTGTCTCAAGTGAACTAAGTACGTATTTTTTATCCCTCTCATCGTGCTCACTACAAAAATAAAAAAAATCATGTAAATAAAACATAAGATATTTATTTGAATATATATGTAAAATTTATACTTATTTCCATGGTAAGTGGACAAGGTGCCGGTAAGAGTCGCATAATGCCCGCATTATTCTCTTGAACTCCAATCCATTCCCTATGTACACAATGTTCCCCTCTGGCTCTATATCACACTCTAGTCCTAAGGTGCCTATGCATGTCCTCATAGGCAACTCTGCTCTGCTATCATGATCTGGAGGTGGTGTAGGTGTCCCGAAAATAGATAGATAAAAATAAATAAAATATGGGTTATAATATCATTAAAAAAGTTTATAAAAAAAAAACATACCTATGAGCAGATAGTTGTCTTCCTGCATGTGGAGCCGCAGAAGAGCCCTCCTCTGATCATTGGGTAAGCATCTGGATCGTATAATCTAGCTCATCATCAGACATCTTTGAGTAATCATGCATGATGACCACTAGAGTATCAGACGGAACTCTTGCTCTCATGAGACTTTTTATGAGAGTGAGTTTTGCCTTTCTCTCTCTACTAGGATCCATAATACCTAACATATAAAAGAAAATGGGTTAGAAATCAATATATATACGTGTACATATGTATGTGTGTATATGTGTATGGTGTATATGTGAGTGTATGGATCTGTGTGTATGTGTGTATGCATGTAAGCATGTATGTATGCATGTAAGCATGTATGTATGCATATGCGTGTGTACGTGTGTGTGTGTCTATGTGTGTATGTGTGTGTATGCATGTGTATGTGTGTGTAAATCTGTGTGTATATGTGTGTGTATGTGTCTATGTGTATGTATGTGTCTATGTGTGTATATGTGTATGCATGTGCATTATGTATGCATATGTGTGTGTATGTGTGTGTATGTGTCTATGTGTGTGTATGTGTGTGTATATGTATGCATGTATCTATGCATATATGCATTATGTATGCATATGTGTGTGTATGCATGTAAGTAAGTATGTATGCATATGTATATGCATTATGTATGCATATGTATGCATGTATGTGTATGTGTGTGTATGTCTCTCTATGTGTGTGTGTACGCATATATGTGTGTGTATGTATGTATGTGTGTGTGTATGTGTGTGTGTATATGTGTGTATGTGTATGTGTATGAGTGTGTATGTGTGTGTATGCATGTAAGCATGTATGTATGCATATGCATGTGCATTATGTATGCATATGCATGTGCATTATGTATGCATATGCATGTATGTGTGTATGTGCGTATGTGTGTGTATTTGTATATATGTGTCTCTATGCATGTGTATGTGTGTGTAAATGTGTGTGGATGTGTGCATGTAAGTGTGTGTGTCTATGTCAATGTGTATATTTGTGTGTATGTGTATGTGTGTGTGTGTCTATGCATGTATGTGTGTGTATGTGTGTGTGTCTATGTGTGTATGTGTGTGTGTCTATGTGTGTATATACGTGTGTATCTATATATATGTGTCGGTGTGCATGTGTATGTGTGTGTGTAAATGTGTATGGATGTGTGTGTAAGTGTGTATGTATCTATGAGTGTGTATGTGTTTATGTGTGTGTATGTGTCTATGTGTGTGTATGTGTCTATGTGTATGCATGTATGTATGCATATGCATGTGCATTATGTATGCATATGTGTGTGGATGTGTGTGTATGCATTATGTATGCATATGTGTGTGAATGCATTAAGTATGTGTATGTATGCATGTGCATTATGTATGCATGTAAGTATGTATGTATGCATATGCATATACATTATGTATGCATATGTATGCATGTATGTGTATGTGTGTGTATGTCTCTCTATGTGTGTATATGCATATATGTGTGTGTATGTGTGTATGCATGTGTATGTGTGTGTATGCATCATTATGTGTGTATGTGTGTGTGTATGTGTGTGTGTCTATGTGTATGTGTGTGCGTCTATGAGTGTGTATGTGTTTATGCGTGTGTATGTGTCTGTGTGTGTGTATGTGTCTATGTGTGTATGTGTATGCATGTATGTATGCATATGCATGTGCATTATGTATGCATTATGTGTGCATATGTGTGTGTATGCATTAAGTTGTATGCATGTGCATTATGTATGCATATGTGTGTGTATGCATGTAAGTATGTATGTATGCATATGTATATGCATTATGTATGCATATGTATGCATGTATGTGTATGTGTGTGTATGTCTCTCTATGTGTGTGTATGCATATATGTGTGTGTATGTGTGTGCATGTATGTGTGTATGCATGTGTATGTGTGTGTGTGCATCATTATGTGTGTATGTGTGTGTGTGTGTCTATGTGTATGTGTGTGCATCTATGAGTGTGTATGTGTTTATGTGTGTGTATGTGTCTATGTGTGTGTATGTGTCTATGTGTGTATGTATACGTATGCATGTATGTATGCATATGTGTGTGTATGTGTGTGTATGCATTATGTATGAATATGTGTGTGTATGCATTATGTATGTGTATGTATGCATGTGCATTATGTATGCATGTAAGTATGTATGTATGCATATGCATTATGTATGTATATGTATGCATGTATGTGTATGTGTGTGTATGTCTCTCTATGTGTGTGTATGTGTGTGTATGTGTGTATGCATGTGTATGCATCATTATGTGTGTATGTGTCTATGTGTGTATGTGTGTGTATATGTGTGTGTATGTGTGTGTGTGTCTATGTGTATGTGTGTGTGTGTCTATGAGTGTGTATGTGTTTATGTGTGTATGTGTGTATGTGTGTGTATGTGTGTATGTGTATGCATGTATGTATGCATATGTGTGTGTATATGTGTGTATGCATTATGTATGCATATGTGTGTGTATGCATTATGTATGTGTATGTATGCATGTGCATTATGTATGCATATGCATTATGTATGTGTATGTATGCATGTGCATTATGTATGCATATGTGTGTGTATGCATGTAAGTATGTATGTATGCATATGCATATGCATTATGTATGCATATGCATATGCATTATGTATGCATATGCATATGCATTATGTATGCATA
>CM035442.1:81980380-81982880 GCA_020310875.1 Ceratopteris richardii
GGTTTGGGAACAAGTTCCCATGTCTTGTTCTCCTCCAGTGCATTGAACTCTTCCTTCATTGCTCCTTCCCATTGCTTTTTACCTTTAGCTTCATCATAGTTCTGGGGTTCTTCATCATCTTTCACCATATATGCATAGTTCTTCTGAGTTATGTAAGAAGTATCATAAGAATACCTTTCCGGTTGTCTCCTTGTCCTGCTTGACCTTCTTGGTTCACATTCTTCATAAGTTTCTGGATACACCTCTTCATCAAATATAGGAGCTTCTTCATTCATTCTTGTTAATCCACTTCTGGATGTACTTGCTTGCATATAGTCTTCATCTCTATTCACCTGCACAATTGATTTTCCTTTCTCACATCTTCTTACCTCTTCTTCAAATTCTTCAGCTGTATGACTTTGATCTGCATACCAACTTTTCTGTTCATCAAATGTAACATCTCTAGAAACAATAAATTGTTTGGTTAGAGGATTCCACAATCTGTAACCCATCTGCTTTTCATCATAACCAATGAACACATATTTTTCTGCCTTTGGTTCAAGTTTATGCCTAAGCTGTGATGGC
This sequence comes from Ceratopteris richardii, assembly GCA_020310875.1. Lineage (NCBI taxonomy): Eukaryota > Viridiplantae > Streptophyta > Polypodiopsida > Polypodiales > Pteridaceae > Ceratopteris > Ceratopteris richardii. The sequence goes on from CM035442.1 coordinate 81,980,945, forward strand.
ACATAAGCATATGCAATTGATCCAAACACTCTACAATGATCTAGTGTTGGTTTCTTACCCCACCAAGCTTCATATGGAGTCATTCCATTCAGAGCTGCACATGGTAATCTATTCACAAGATATGTAGCTGTATTTACAGCCTCAGCCCAAAGATAATTTGGACAGTTCTTCTCCTTTAGCATAGCTCTAGCAAACTCAACCAAAGTCCTGTTCCTTCTTTCTGCTACACCATTTTGTTGTGGTGTATACCTGCAAGTTATTTCTCTCTTAATACCTGCATTCCAAAGATAATCATTGAACTGTTGGGAGAAGTATTCTCCCCCTCCATCAGACCTCAGTCTCTTAAGCTTTTGACCTGTGACTCTCTCTGCATATGCATGAAAATGCTTGAAAGCTCCAAACACTTCTGATCTTTCCTTCAAAACATATAATGTTATCCATCTTGTAGCATCATCAATGAAAAGAACATAATACCTTGAGCCACTGATAGATCCTTCTTTTGTTGGTCCCCATACATCTGTATGAATGAGCTCAAGTACTCCATCATGTTTGAAACCTTTCTTTTGAAATGGTAACCTGTGTGCTTTACCCATTTGACATGCTTCACATTTATAAACCATATGTTGACTTTGCACATTTGGTAATCCTAGTACAGACTGATTAGCAACCATAGCTTTAATTCCTCTTTCATTGAAATGACCTAATCTCTTATGCCAGAGATCAAGTTCTGTAATCACTGCTTCACCATGTGTGAGCAAAGCTTGACCAATGTTCCCTTGCACTCTTAAAGTAAAGAGTCTACCTTCTTTCTTACCAGAGACAATCTGATTATATCCATTCTCTGGATCTTCCACAAATACTCCTTCATTTGTAAACCTGACTTGAAAACCTTTTTCAACTATCTGTCCCACACTAATCAAGTTTTTAGGTATTGTAGGAACATACAAAACATTGGTTAGCAAATCTGCTCCACTCTTGCATTTCACTTTTCCAATTGAATGTACACTATGTCTTGTATTATCACCAGTTTGAACTGTGTGACTAGAAATGCCTTTTTCCAAATCTGACATCAATTCTATGTTTCCTGACAAATGATTAGAACATCCAGAGTCAATGTAAAATACCTTTAGATCTTCTTTGTCTGATGTGTTGATTGAATTCATCATCAATGATGTATGACTTTCATTCTGTGTGTCATTTGCATAGTTGTAGTAGGTGGTGTTGTAGGATTGATTCTGTCCCCAACTTCTTCCTCCACCTCTACCATAGCCTCCTCTTTGACTTTGTCTACCTCTTTGAAAATTACTTTGATATCTTCCACCTCGACCTCTGCTATTGTTGTTTTGATTCTGATTTGATCCTTGTTGATTGTGCCAACAGTCATGAGCCAAATGATTACTCAATCCACAGATCCAGCAAGCCTTTTTGTTGTTATTTTGATTACCTCTTCCTCTTCCAAAACCTCTTGCTCTTCCTCTGCCAGTGCCTTTACCTCTTGCATAATAAGCTTGAGAATTAGACTCCTCTTCATCCTTTGCTTTACCTTTATCTCCTTTCTTCTTATTCTTCATGTACATTGCAGAACTTTGACCTTTATCTCCATCTCCCTTCAAGTCTTGCTCATATGTGAGCATCAAACCAAGCAACTGGTTCAAATCTGGAACATAATGATTTAATGAAAGTTCTGTTGATAAGACAAAAGGTTTCCACCTTTCATCCCCTCTCAAGCCTGCAAGTAGTTGAGCAATCAATCTGTGATCTTCAACATCTTCATCTATGGATCCAAGACTATCTGCTAGATCCTTCATCTTAGTGACATAATCACTAATGGTTTGACTTGGCTTCTTCTTGAATGTTGTAAACTCTGACCATAGACTTGCTTTCCGTGCTTTAGTAGTGCTTTGGAAATGATATTCCAATGCATTCCAAATATCTT
>CM035442.1:82007058-82014558 GCA_020310875.1 Ceratopteris richardii
GTTATCAAGGCCCATTGAGCAAAAGTGCTTAAAGTCATAAATCTGTGTGAGGTGTTGAACTTCTGGTTTTGGAGTATATGCTTCTGAAATCAGCTCAGATAAAATCGGAAGAGTAAAAGCATTGTTACGTGCCAACTTCTTAGAGAAAGTACTGAACATTTGATCAATGTGATCATGAGTGTGGGCCAACCAGAAGAAATTTACCTTAACCTTCTGAAATACCTGTTTTTCAACAGCATGCTTAAATATCCAAAGACTGTAGAATTTTTTATTCTCTCTTGGAGTATTATCTAGTTGCAAATATAGAGTTGGTGGCAAAAGACCCTTCCATGATTGCAAAACACGATGAATGACAGTAACTGTAAGGTTTGGATCATTATGCACATTCGGATATGTGAAGAAAAACCTTGGACATTACAGTTCCATTGTATACCAAAGCGCCAACCAAATGCATTTGCACAAGGACTTCATCTCCAATGTCCTTAGGGATGCGATAAAAATGTGGCAAACAAGTTTTTTTCTGATCCATACCATCGATCAACAAACACATATAACGCTCCCGGATTTCTGAGTGCCTTACTTCGATGATGAATTGCTTTCTTTCTCTCTAATGCTTGACTCTCACGATGGTTGTTAAGAAGGTTTTTAAAAATTATGCTTTTCCTGTGGTGTTGTAGCCCCTTTTGCCATGTTTTTCAAAGTGGCGCAAACTGAACATTCACCCATTCTAACTTTACGAGGAATAGAAACATTGTTAAACTCTTCCTTCCATAATCGAGTAAAGTGACGATACAACACATACTTCTCATTTCTATTTTCCATGTCTTCTCTATATATTTGAAATACCTCTCGACGAGTAAAGTTATCTGACAAGTGCAACCTTCCAGTTGTAGGCATAACTTCACAATGCAAGCTAAAATAGTTCATCATCCAATTCATTGCATGACGTCCAACAGATCCTTTGGTCCCAACATGGAACGTATCCAAAATGAGATCCCCATTCAAAAACCCTTGTTGAACCCTATGTATTCTAAAATTTCCTACACCCATTGCAATTTTAAATGCAGCCCTACAGCATGGCATCCCTTGAGTAAAGAAATATTCAAAACCAACACGCGTTACTGACATGTTATCCTCAATCATTTGCATGCAAGAAACAAGGTATATATCTTGCCTTTCACTATCTAAATGGAGGAATTTTTCTCTTATGTGCTTTAGTTTCTTCATCCCTAAATTATACAAGCATTTCAAACCACAACAATGCTTCACAATATCCAATGCAATCTGTCTATCTGAAGTAAGAAATTTAAATCTTTTTCGACTTACTTCACGAGACCTTCTTTTAAATCGTAGATTGAGCTTGCTTTGCTTTTTCGTTGCTCCACATGCACTTGAATCAGAAGGGAGATCAATGGTTGGATCAGATGGGAGATCAAGAGGTGCATTTGTATGAGCAGCATTGCACTGTGAATTGGATAACTTAAATGACTCAACAGAAAACATGGAATCATCAGCACGTTCTAAATCATAGGGATCATCACTTCTCTGGAAAGGCTCAACTGAGAACAATGAATCAATATGAGCAGAGGAAGCTGATGCCCAAGCATCCACTGAAAAGATTGAGCTCATCTTCACTGAGTTCAGAGAAGACTGAAGATGAATGACCTTTTAAATAAGTAGAAATCCGAGATCAAGTGAAGATATCACATCAAATGTCACATCAAGAAGATATGAAATCAAAAGCTTATTAAAGTACATTAAATAACATAAAACATCAAATTACATCAAATCACTTAATTACTCAAATATACACTAATAAGGGAACCAAAGATTTGATTCACTTTTGATTCAAATGATCTTTTTCTAACTTCATATGAGTCATTCAGTCTAAGCATTGTGAATGAATCAAAATATATCAAAGTTGTGTTCCAATAGGAATATATAATAAAATTGTTTGGATGAAATTTTACAAGAAGAAATTTTACAACTGGAATATATCCAAGTTGAGTTCCAACTGGAATATGCTATGCCATTGAACACTATACAAGAAGAAATTTTACATTTGGTTAAGATTTCAAGGATTAGGTTTTATTGTGGTCTTGGCTAGATATCAAAGAGGTAGATGAAAGTATATTGAAAAAGAATTATGTGTAAAAGAGGCACACAGAAAGTATATTCATACATTGATTTTCCATTTCAACAATGTGTTACAAGATAAATGTGAATATGAACTCAAGTGTGGAGGATAACACTATAAAGATGTCATTAATCTCACAACTTAGACCTAATTTTCTCCCAAGCAACAGAATCTAAGAAAAAACATCTACATGAGATTAGAAATCCTCATGTACATACCATACTGTTGCCATTGAAGTTTAATTTCCATGCAAATGTATATAAATAGTTGCAAGGTTCTGTACTAGAATGTTTATTCAAAGTGATTTTCCATTTCAAGAGTGAGTTACAAGATAAATGTGAATATGAACTAAAGTGTGGAGGGTAATACTATGAAGATGTCATTAGTCTCCCACATTTAACACAACTTTGACTTGATTTTCTCCCAAGAAAGAGATTCTTAGAAACAAATCTCTACATGAGTTGAGACATCCTCATGGACATACCATACTCTTGCCATTGAAATGTAATTTCTATGCAAATGTATATAAATAGTTGTAAGGGTCTATGAATATTTCATTAAAGTGGCTCTGAAACAGCCTATTTGTGTGGGTGCTATTCCCTGGTTAGATAAGTTGACAGATTTAGTTAGCAAGTGGACTCATTTAGTTAGATCCAGTTAGTTTCTGGTTCAAGTTACCCAATTGCCTATAAATACCAGAGGAGGAGATCATTCTCATTTTCAAAATCCACGAGCAAGAGAGAGGAGCAGAGCACAGACAGCCATGGAGCACAGAGGTCAGCATACCAGCAAGCCAAGCCTGATGGAGAAGAAGAATGTTGGCAAAAGTACCAAGAGGTAGACAAAATCATAACTAAAAAAAAGATTCCTAAAAGATTCCCTCTGTATGTCTGTGTAAATTTCTCATTTCTAGGTCTCTATTTTTCTTGCCTGTCGAAATATGGATCCAAAGCATGTACAGGTCGATGCCTGGCATCGACTTTAAGGTGTAAGTCGATGCCAGGCATCGACTTAGGATTGCAAGTCGATGCCAGGCATCGACTTGCAGCCCCAAGTCGATGCCTGGCATCGACTTGCAGGAGCAAGTCGATGCCAGGCATCGACTTGTAGGTGCAAGTCGATGCCTGGCATCGACTTGCAGCCCCAAGTCGATGCCTGGCATCGACTTGCTCCTGCAAGTCGATGCCTGGCATCGACTTGCTCCTGCAAGTCGATGCCTGGCATCGACTTGCTCCTGCAAGTCGATGCCTGGCATCGACTTGTGGGTGCAAGTCGATGCCTGGCATCGAATTGCAGCCCCAAGTCGATGCCAGGCATCGACTTGGTCCCAAAAAACGATGCCAAGCATCGACTTGCCAGCATCATCATGCACTGAAAAGTCGATGCCAGGCATCGACTTTTGGGTGCAAAATCGATGCTTGGCATCGGCTTTTGGGCCCAAATCGATGCTTGGCATCGACTTTTGTGCCCAAGTCGATGCCAGGCATCGACTTTGTGTTCAAGTCGATGCCAGGCATCGACTTGAGGGTAAAAGTCGATGCCAGGCATCGACTTGGCCCAAAAGTCGATGCCAGGCATCGACTTGGGCCCTCAAGTCGATGCCTGGCATCGACTTGCACACAAAGTCGATGCCTGGCATCGACATGCACTTAAACATCGATGCCTGGCATCGACCTGAAGCTGAAAATCCATGCCTTGCATGGACATGGGCTGATATTTCTTATTGCTTGATATTTCCAATTGCTTTCAGGGATGCGGAGTACAAGGATGAAAGGCCCATTAAGAAGCTCAGAGTCACCATGGGCTCTGCTGACCAGCAACGTGACAAGGCAGTGGTCACCAAGCAAAGGCAAAGAAAATTATTGCACCATTATCCTCTGAGAAGGCCAGCAACCCACTAGGAATATCCTCAGGTGGACAGAGTAGCATTAAAATTCCTGTGGAGGATCCAAGTATGAAGGAAAGGTCGAGGGAGACAGAGGTCATGAAGACAGATCGTCCACTTCGGGACATGACAAATCTCGAATGGTGCCTTCAGTACGTGGAAGAGAAGAATGCAGTCCTCCTTGTGTTCGCAGGGGCCTATGGCAGAGGAAAGATCACGACAACACAAGGTTTTCAGTATGGCCTTGTTTACAAATTGGATTATGAAGATGAAGATTCTGACAACCTGCTTTTCTTGGTGGAGACATCCAAGGGATTAAGAAATGTCATATGCAAGATGGAATTCTTGTGCCCAGAGTGCTGTGTTCCAGAGGAGCTAGCTCAGATGTGCAGAGACTCAGTGAATTTCATCAAGGACCTGATGCCATGGATACAGGGCAATATCATGCCAACACAGCACAAGAAGACGACCCCTGTAAAGGCAAGGGGTAAGCAGAGTGTGCAGAAAAAGCCCCAAAAGAAAAAGAAGATAATTGCAGAAGAGGACTTTTCTGACTCAAGCTCTAGCTCTGGGGACATTATTGTTGCACCTGGTGGAGAGCTTGCATCTGGTGTGCTTGGCACTGAGCATAATAAGATGAGGGAGGACATAGCTAGAAGAAAAATTGTGAAGAAGGGGCAGTTGTTCCACCTGCCTATTAATATTATCCACAGGCCACCAGTGGATCCAGTCACAGGGAGGAGGCCCCTTGAGATCAGGGAGCCACATAATTTGCATGTCCAAAATCTTAAGAAGAAAATGAAAATTAATCCTCATGCTACTGTTGTGCCATTCCTTGTAATGGTGGATCCGCATGAGTGCAGCTGTGTGGAGGATTTCAATGAGAATTTGTTTGAGGAGTACACTTATTATGTGATTGGAGGTTCACACTCTGCAGAGGCTCGTAGACAGTTAGTGAAGGAGCACCCTACTACATTTTTCTTTAGGTATGCAGAGTGTAAGATATATGCTGGTCTTACAACTGAGGAAGCCAAGCTTCTTGCTTGGGATCACAACGATAATGACTACAGGCAGAAAATGTCCTCCATAGAGAGAATTCGGTTCTTCCACCATGAATACGAAGATTGTCTTGTGAAGGAAGCTGGGAGAATACATCCCAATCTACGAAAGCAATGCCTTATTGAGGTTGGAATTGCATTGGATGAGAATAGAAAATCAGATGCTTTGAGGAAATATGACCCATGGTTTCAACTGGCATTCAGATCAGGTGAGATCTGGGATCTTCAGGATAGAATCTTCACAATGTGGGAGCATAAGGAAGTCAAGGGCCAGAAGCAACGAAAGTCGAGGCCAGACCCACAAATTGATCTGAGGGGAAAGGGAAGGAAAGTTGACCTTTCACTTGAGGAGGCTCCTGAGGACATGAAGCTGACCCCATGGAGGGCCCTTCAAGGAATCAAGGATGATACATTGATCATATCAACCTTGTCAAGGGTAATCTCGAAGGAGTTGAGCCTTGAGGAGATGGTCACTGAGCTCAATAAGTATGTATGTTATTCTCAGATCCTTTTTCCCTCCTCCCATGCTTCTTGTCTAACCTAGTCTCTTTTATATTTATGTGTCTGTAGTCATAAAGTGTACATGAAGATTCAGGAGGTGATGATGAAGAGGCTGGGTTGCTTTTCTTGGACAGAGGTCCAAGCAGACTATCCAACCACATCATCCTACAAAGCCTTATCAGAATATTTCATCCTGTTTCGTGATTGGGTAGATTCTCTTATCAGAATATTTCATACTAAACAATTTGATGCATTGCATGGCATCAACATGGGGGCATAAGTCGATGCCTGGCATCGACTTGGGGGCATAAGTCGATGCCTGGCATCGACTTGCAGCATAAGTCGATGCCTGGCATCGACTTGGGGGCATAAGTCGATGCCTGGCATCGACTTGCAGCATAAGTCGATGCCTGGCATCGACTTGCAGCATAAGTCGATGCCTGGCATCGACCTGCAACAAAAGTCGATGCCTGGCATCGACCTCGTGGCAAAAGTCGATGCCAGGCATCGACTTAGGTCCCTAGGTCGATGCCAAGCATCGATTTTTAGTAGAAGGTCGATGCCTAGCATCTACCCCAACAAGAAATCGATGCCATACATCCGTTCTTTATGTTCTGTTTGCTGTACTGAAGAGCTCTTCTAATTGTTTTTCCAATTTGTTCTGCAGAAACCAAGGAAAAGTAAGTCTACAGAGGTACTAGATGACTGCCCCCCTGCATTCCTTGCTCACATTCAAAGAGCAAGGCATGAGAAATCTAGACTGAAAGCGAAGGAGATGGATTTTGATGATGAACCCGATCTTAAATGTTTCTCCAATCCCCTAGACCCCCTTAGGCCTGTATATTACAATGTGTTCTGTAGTGATGTAAATAATATTTGTTCTGTTGTGCCTAGAAAACATTTCTCCCTTCTCATAGCGGACATACCCTATGGATTTAGGATGTTAGGATCAGTTAATGATGATGAACCCTTCAAACACCCTCAGATTCGGAAGATGGTCACTGATTTTGCAGAGTTAACTATGTCTCCTCTTTGGAGGATAGTAATTTTCCATAGCAGAGACCAGTCTTTCTCTGTTTAACCTGCTTTGAAAGCAAGATGTCATGCTGTTGAGTGCCTCACTTGGTAAGTAATCTTCTTTCTATCTCCATGGCTTTCATGATGCCCTATGTGACTCATAGTTCTTTTTTGCAGGGTGAAGACAAACGTAAATCACACTCCTTTGCATCGGTTTGTGAGTGCCACTGAATGCATTACAGTGGGCTATTATGATGAAGTAAGCAAAAGGAGAGTCAGGGAGCATTGCAATGAGAATGGGATCTCAAATGTGCTCATGTTCCCAGCCGTTACCAAGAAACTTCGTCATGTAGCTGGGGACATGACATTGGTTAACCCTTATCAGAAGCCACAAAAACTCATAATGAGATTGCTTCAGCTATTTTCCAATGATGATGACTGGGTCCTAGACCTTTTTTCGGGCACAGGTAATTTCAATTTTCACAATTTTCATTAGTCATTGTTGATTGAAGCCTCTAATAGGTTTTCTGCTGTTTCAGGAACGACTCTGGCTTGCTCCTTAAAGATGTTCAGGCACTGCATAGCTGTGGAGAAGGATGATGCTCAAGTGAGCTTCATTAGAATGAGAATCAATGGGCTGAATGAATGCCCAGATGAAGACCAAGAGGTTGGAAGGAAGCACATTGCAGATACGGAGAGATTCCAAGCAGCTTCAAGGGAGCCTGTTCCCCCACTTGCAGATGAACCTGGGGACATGGCTGACCTTGAAGAGCCAATCTTGGAGCAAGAGAGGCAAGATAGGTGTTCTAATGTGCCAGAGGATACCAATACCCTTGAGCCTGAGGAAAGCTATGATCAGCTTCTATTGTAGATTCACATAACTCTTGTAAAACACATGAAAT